>JAVQJL010002929.1:0-22580 GCA_036024295.1 Nannoperca obscura
CACACACACACACACACACACACATACACTCCTTAAATCTTAGACAAACACCCTGCCTCCAACACACACACACACACACACACACACACACAATATAACAGTCATATGAAGTCCTCAAACTTTTCCCTGGAAGACTTCTTCAATAGGCAGCAGAGCACTGTGCAATGAAGTGAAATATTCATTATTATTGGGTCTCCGTCTCTCTCCTTCTTTCCTCCCTCTAACTACTCGGGCTGAGCTCTGAGCACGAGTGAGAAATTCATTCTTTCTGGGTCAGAGACGAGAGAAATGGTTGATTGTGTAAATAATGGATCATGTTCTTGTCTCCTGGCTGTCTAAATGGATTTAGATTTACTCCCAACTGATGGTAATATGATGAGTGTAAGAACTACGCAGCTGACCGATTAACACAGACACACACGCATGCATACTGATGCACAGCCTGTAGAAATGCATACACATACTGACACATATACACAGCTGTAGGTGATTTTGACCTCCAGCAGGTGTGCGTTGGAAAGTTTCCAACACCTCTGTCCTCATGATTACAATACGTACAAAGGAGAAATGTTTGAATCGTTCTGGAGGAAGTTTGCAACTGTGAGAAAGTGTTTAAATATATTTGAGTTAAAAGCCAGGAAATACAATGATTTACATTTTAATGCTGTTCTTTTAATGACAGGGCCAGTCCACCACTTAAGACACTCACGGCACTTTACTTTATATGATTACACACAAAGCATGGCACACACATGAATTTCTTTCATCTAAATATCTTCAGATGTGACTGTTGTTAGGCAACATTTACATTTTAGAGGATGTAGTATTTCCCTCTGGAACTGCAGTGAAGAAGGCAGAAATAATGTACTGAAAATATTACAAGTCAAAAGAAAAGAAATGTGGAATTTTGTGATTATTTTTGAATGAGTTTTTTTTACGTCTAGTCAAAAATGTTTTAACTGGATAAATCTATTTTTATTCATTTATTTCTGTATAATGAAATTAGGTGATTTCTATTTTAATTCTCAATCAGTATTTTTTTAAAGCTTTTAATAACAATGCAGGTGTCTAAAAATATCAGACACCCAAAACTCACATAAATCTGTATTTATTTATGTAACTTCACATTTATCCAGATTATCAGAATGGTTCTGACGTTTTACTTTCACTCAATAAATTACAACATTTCAGCAACATTAGTATAATCTGTAGTTTTGGGCTTTCACATGTACGTTTTAAATGTTTTATATGTTTTTCTTTTATGTATTTTACATTTTGTTAACAAAATAATTAGAAGACAATGCTGATAATTATGGAATAATAATTTATCTTGTGTGTGAAATTAAAAATGGAATTGTGAATGACATAAACTGTAAATTACTATCAGTCTGACAAAGGAAAAATAGATTAGGGATTTAACAATAACAAGTATTAGTCCTGGACACCAGGGACAGACGTGTAACAACACTGAGAGACGTTATAGCCACTTGCTCTGTGTGTCAGGAACAACATTGTTCGCCTTTTCAACTGTATTTTGGGATCAATTATAAAGCCTGTAGTTTGTTCTGTTTTCATTTTCTTCATTTTAATAGTAAAAAATGTGATCGGGGGTCCAGAACACTATTAGAAATGAATGATAATGGTTCTCCATTGTTTGCTGGGTGTGTAAATGTGCTGTAACTATGTAAGACGATTATATTTCAGCGCTGTTAGTGGCCAAAATATGAATTAATGCTGTTTTACATGTATAAAAACATAATGAGTGCAGTTTTTTTTACCCCGACTTGATCCCAGAAAAAGAAACTAAAACAGGAAATACGATGGGGGAATTTGATGTCCTGTGTAACATTACATTACATGTGTGAGGGTATGTGCAAACTAGAGTTTACAGAGTGAGGACAGGTTGAGATTTAGCTGAAGTGATGAATGGCCGTGGACAGAGCTCTGCGGTCTTCAGGTGGGTGCTGACAGCAGACACATTTATTAAGTGTTCCTTTTTTCTAGTCTTTGCTTTAGTGCACACTGTTGACTGCCCTCCCATGTGTCTGCAGAGATGCAGTTCATGGTCACGCTGGGGCCCGCGCTGCTAAATCAATACTTCGTCATGCATGAGGGAGAGGCTTGCGAATGCGGTCGAGGTGGACAACTCCACGTCCTGTTTTGATGGCTCGGAGCACGAAGTGTTTATGTGAGGGAGTCTCTTTTGACAAGCTGAATTCACAGAGGTTAGGGGAAGTTAGGCGGTGACTCAAATCAATACGTCGTAATAACTCTGATGCATAGAAGACTTCCTCGCAGCGCCTGCCTCCGTCCAGATCGAACACCATTTAAAAGTCACACATGCGAGCGAGACGTGTGCTTCCCTGAAGTGTCCATAAACACAGTTCTTTTTCAAATGATGAAAGGAGGCTGCATGCAGTCCTTCACACAGTAAGAAGTTTGAAAGTATTCCACACTTCTAGACTTTAAACTTCTAGATTTAAAATGCTTTACTGCTTCATAGCTCCCTGATGTTTTTCTCATGACTTGTGTTCCTGTTGTGCAGGTCTGCAGGCAGAATCAGGAAAACAATTGGTATTTGGAGAGAAAGAGTGGGATCAGTGTGTGCACCACTAGTTATTAGTTAGTTTACAGCAGAGGTGCAGGCAGGAAACAGGGGGAGAAAGTGGGGGGGTGAAGGTGAAGAGTTTTGATGGACTTGTTGGGGAACATCACCTCCTCAGCAATCATCAAAGTATATCCACACTGTAAATACAGCTATGTGAATTCATGTGGTTATCTTGATACCCATAATCTTCCTCTTCATCACCTCCTCCTGCTCTTCCACCTTCTCTCTCATCTTCATTGGTCCTTTAATCTTGTGCCTCTGAAGACATGACTTCTTCATTGGGTATAACTATCAATCATTTTCTGTTTCTCTCTGCTGCTGCTGTTCCCTTCCACTATCTCTGACTCCACAGCTCTCTCTCTCTCTCTCTCTCTCTCTCTCTCTCTCTCTCTCTCTCTCACTGTACTCAATCAAGCTTTGACACAATGAGGTCACGCCGTGTTCTACACAACACTTTAAACATTTACATCCATCCTGTTTGCACCGTGTTGATGCAGACTGTTTCGTTGACCGTTTTGTGCCTACCGCACACTTTAATCAGTCTAATCATATTTCACTTCAAACACAACCTGGATTCAGGGACCACAGATGTTACGAGATTAAAAGATCAGCAAAAGTGTGCGGCAATTTGAAGTCGACATCCCTCTCCAAAACGACTGAGCCTCTGCAGCACCACTTAAGGTGAATAGCTTGTAATCTATTTTGAGCAACATGCATATGACAGCCCTGCAGCCACTGTGTAACAATGGAGTTCACCCATGTGACAGCAACCACTCCGAAAACATCCTGCATCATGCTTGAATGCCAAGTTCGTTACACAAGCATCTGCGCTAGTGATCTCGCTTTGAAATAAAGCTTCTGTCATAGCTCTGCGCTTTAAAGGGAGGAACACGCTCCCATTTGAAGTCTAATTGCTTTGACAAATCACAGCAGAACATGTAGGCTGGGGCTTTCCTTGCTGTGTGCAAGTAAACACGCCTAATGGAAGTTCCACAGCAGGACTTCAAAACCTTATCTATTAAAGAAAGTATGGAACAACCCCTAACGCATTACAGGCTTATCAATCTAATGGAGATGGTGCAGTTGTGGTAACTAATGATTTCAGCTAAACCTGGTCAGGGCAGATTTAAGGCGGCGCTGCTGTTATACCACATCATGACTGGAGAACCATAAACCAATGGGGAAAAAAGCCTGACACCTGAGGAAATCATGACGCTGAAGCATGTCACTAAGCTCAGAGAACCATCTTCAAATTCCCTACAAGACTTTATTTCTCTCAGCCCAGAGGTCAGAGGTTCAGCTTATATTTTACATCAGGTCCCCACATAATAGTGATGGTACTCCCCGTGTGGAGTGCCGTGAAGTCGCTCGAGATACGAGTGTCAGTTAAATGCCTAATTTGTAATTGAGAATACTTCACATTTCAGGGTCCAATGCCTTCAAGGGCACTCCAGAGGGCCGAGGGCGCACCTCATATCTTGATCTCTGTATTAAACCTTTGTACCTTCAACCCTGTTTGAGAGGGATTTAAATTGCATTGTGGTTGATCCCTGTCAAGATTATATTCTAACATTAAACACTCCCATCCTCCTCACAACCTGTACTACAGGGTGCTGCTGTCTACTGACTCGTATCTCATCGTGTAGCCAAACAGAGCAGGGAACAGGGGGAATATGACACCATTAATAGGCTATAGCAATATTTCCCAACTAATATCAAGAAGGTAATTAACTTTAATTTAAGCTGCAGTCCCAGTTTGACGGCCGATTCAAGCCAAGCCGCTATACAGCGATAAACATCCTTGTAGTCCCTCGTTGTAGGGTTGAACATCTGACGCACAATCGAACAGTTTCTCTCTCTCTCACCACAGGTAATCACCGTTCCTTACCTGGATGTTTCCCAGCCTGATCTCCAGCGTGATTGGCCAACGCAGCGTGAATCTATCTGACTGCAGCAATAGTTATATAGACAGAAAAGTCAACAGTGAGTTTTGTAGAACTGGTTTAATGAATCTAAAGATGACATACTTGAAACATTGCACTTTTGTCAACCTCCTATTACAGATAATTACAGACACAGATATTAAACATGTTCAATTTGAATCACTTCAACACACATTGACACTAAACTACATTTGATCCCCCAATGAACACTTCCAGTGATTCAGAAAAGCTTTGGGTTTTCTTAAGGAGGAAAATCTCCCCTCCTAATTAGACTGATGTGATCCGACTCGAGGAACCAACACAGACAGATGGAACATGTAGTTTCCATGAAAATTTCAGAACCACTTGTGGATGTGTTCATTGGATCTTATCACGTGTGTGTGTGTGTGTGTGTGTGCTCCAAACCAAAGGCTGCACAGACATAGAGGCATGCAGGTGGGCAGACACAGGCTAATAGAAACCTGTCACTCAAGACAAAGAGAAAGGGACAGGCACGGATGAGGCACGGAAACATTAAATAACGAGTCAAAACTACATCAATGCGCCTCAATTTAACATCCAGTGTCGCCCACACTCTCGAGCATGGACGTGTTTGCACACACACACAAACAGCACTGAAAGTGGGCACAAAAAGTCTGGATTGGTGACAGCCCACTTAATCACACAAACATTCAAACACAGAACTCAGAGTGTACATATTTATCATAAATGGGAATTGTACTATTTCATCATGAGTAAAAAACGAGCAACATTTTTATAACAATGTCACAACAGCCCGAGGTACACAAGGACCGATGCTTATAATATAATGAAACCTCAATGAAGCTTTTGTCGTGCCACCCTCTGATGAACTTCTTATTATTTGCATTAAAGCTGGCCACAACCAAGATCTTGTGCTATGCTCAAGTTTTCCATCATTTAGCAAAGGTCTCTTGGAAACATCTGGAAAAGAAAGAGAGAGAGAACGACCTGATACATGGCCAGCACACGCTAGAATCCATGGATTGCATTAGCAGTGGCTTTTAAATCAATTAAGTCTTAATTGTACCTCAATTACACTCCACTTTCCCCTCAGTTACATCCTTAATTAGCATTTATCAGAAAGCAGGCTAAATGAGGAAAATGCATCCTGGGTAGCTGGATAAGCACAAGCTGAGAAATATATACTGTAGATGTAAAGACTTTGTTAAGTCAAGTCACTGGAGACATTTGAGCTCTTCTGTCCCTGAAAGTGTGCCCCAATGCCAGCTGATCCTAACAGGGCTGGTTGGTCATATGGTGAGAGAAGGCTCTGCTAAAAGTAAAAGACAGTCTCTGGGTTTGGCAAGCTCTGATGATGAAGTTGAAATTAGCAAAGGATTGATTTAGCTCTTTTTTGGGGGCCAGCGAAACAAGCATTGGGCACAACTCATTTTCACTTTATAGAGTTGATATGGGGAAACATTAGCATTCATCTGGAATCATGTGATGAATGAAAGTCCACTATTCTCTGTTTTTGTCTTCACCAACTTCAGAGACAAATATCTGGTGCCAGCTGCACAAAACCCCTCAAGTGTTCTCCTTAAGTGTGACACTAAAGGGCTTAATTTCTCCTTAACTCAGGGACATACTTATGGCTGTTGCACAGAATTCCTGAAAAGGCTTCCTTAGTTAGAGATAAACCTTAAAAGATAAGGAAACCAAAGCGCACACTGCTGGAGGATTACAATAAAAGAAAGCACATAGTGAAAAGTAAACCTGATCCGGAAGTAGGAGCAAACCTACAACAACGAATGTGTGAGGAAATTACAATGAATATCAACTGGACATGAAATACCTCGCCTACTACTGAGTGGAATCTCGTAGCATAAATCTGTAGAGAAATCATTAACTGCAAAGGGGTTGGAAGAGCGCAGCTGTGGAGAGCAGAGTGATCCAACTCAGACAAATCATGAAGTGACTGCCGGTCAGATCTATAGTGTAAAATCAATTGCTCATAGTTCAGCGTATATCCACTGGGTTCTCGGATTATATTCTCAGGATGCATTCATCATGAACTCATGTTGCAGTTACGATAGAGTCAGAGGTACCTTAAGTTTGTTTTGTCCTTACTTTGGTTGCTAAGGTCTTTTGTACAGTTGAACTACTTTAAGGGATTCTTTAAGAATACCAAGATAAGGATAAAAATCTTAAATACTTAAGTGAACGTTTGAAAGGAAGTCTTAAGGAGGCTGGCTTTGTGGCTACTAATTGCTCCAGAAAATTCACCAGCTGGTCGCTACCATATACAAATGCTACCGAAACAATGAGCTGATAGACACTACTCTGCTTTGAAGAGCAGAGGGGAGTTGGATGAGAACTTCTACCATTTAACCCACTGTTAATTTCAACATAGTGATGTTGAAGTTTCCAGTTTACACCACAGTGTTCCTCATTGTCCACATTAGGGTGACCATATTCACCTATGTTTAACATGTAAGCTTACCATCAGGCAGCATGCTGGAGCTGCAGGTGGCCCGGCCCTGCCTGTGAAGAACTACTGGAGTTTAAGGAGTGGACCCTGAATGACGTCTGCAGCCTTTAATAAAGCCTTTTTTTAATTGGCATGTACCATAAGAGCCCATTTGTTCTGCTGGTGACTCAGACAAAGTGGTATTTCCTGCTGGGAAAAATATATCTAATGATCCTGACTACACATTAACTCATATAGTCAAGACTGAATGCCAGCCGTGTCTTCCTCTGATTAGCTCCTGACACACGGTTTCTACATACATCATGTATTCAGAGATCATGGATCAGGTGGTGTATTATGGTATTACAGGGCTGTGTGTATGTAATTCTTACCTTACCATTGATAGTCTCAAAAAGATTTTTCATCTGTGCAGCATCTCTTGACAATTATCAGAGAACTATGTCATCTCCACCTTGTTAAATATGGCTTGAGCCTGGACCGAGTCGCCATGACAACATAAAACACTGGCTGTGCTGTAGCCATGGTGATGAAAGCAGGTGGACACTGAGGTGCGAGGGGTGATGCAGGACAGGAGCAGGAGGGAGGTTTGAGGGAGGAAATGAGACAGAAGCAAAGGAAAGATGGTGGGGGGGGGATTACAGAAGAGGAAAGAAAAGAGAAGATGGACGGAAAATAACCAAAAATATAACATGATATATCTCCGGCTGCCACATGTCCAACTATGCTACACCCTTCCACTGTCTTCCAGCCTGTTACTCTTCTGTCTACCCGGCTTTATGTCTCATTATGTCTCACACACGTTCTGCGACTGTCCGTTCTGCTGTCCATCGTTAACTCGTCTTCCTTCTCACTGTCTGCCACTTACTTATTCAATTAGTGGCTGGTGACATCATGCAAGCCATCTGTCTTTCGAGTCTCTGATCCCACCCGGCTGTCCTGTCTTCATGTAACCTGGATGCCTGTATTTCTCCTCCTTTCCTTTTTGCTTTCTCCTCTCCCTGCTTTGTCTGCTCTGACTGTGAAGACAGTGTGGTGAGGAAGAACAGAAAGAAGCTGTGACCAGTTCAGCCGGATAAAAAATTAGAGCAGTCACGCTGAGAGAAACACCTCTCTGAAAGTTCACCTTCTTGGAAGTGCACTTTTCTTCAGGCTTTGAGTCAACTCACACTTTACTCTGAGTTGTCATAGTTGTGGCTGTTTTCCTGTGATATTTCATTTCAAGAAATGTATTGAAGAAGCTGATATGTAGTTAACTAACGATGGATCTGTTTGTTGATGTGTTGGTAAATGGTCAGATCCTCATGGTGGAAGTTCCCTAGAATTTCCTGAAGAGCAGCTGTGGCTTGGTCCTTGTTTTGTTTGGGCTTTGCAGCAAGTGATGTCTTCTGCTAAGTCTACTTTGTGAATGCTTTGTCTGACCAGAACCTCTTGCCTGTCCACATGAGGCTTCTGCAGCCATCTGCACTGTAGATGATCAGAGCTGCTTCTGGATTTTTACACCACCAGTGGTATTATGGTACATGTGTTTGTCCCAGAGCCGTCAGCACATGATGTTTGGTTGGGTGTTATGGTTTTGTCGAGTGGACCCAAGTGCAGACACAGATTCAGTTAGTGGGAGAATGAATGGGTTTACTGGAAGGGCTGCTGGGAAAAGAGGTGGCTGGCTGAGGCCGCGGGCAGGAAGACGGCTGGAACTGGTGGAGCTGAGTGGAAGAATGAGGGAGATTGGCGTGGGCTGGCCGGAGGTAGTGAGTGGTAAGTGGGCTGGAGAGCAGACAGGCAGGCAGGTTGTGGTCCTGGAGAACAGGGAAACAAGTTTTCAACACGAAGAAACAAACAGAGAGAAAGGCCTCAAACGTTTACCACCACTGTGTACCGGAGCAGATATACTGCAGGATGATGAGCGTGATGTGTGTGTAATCAGACTGGAACCAGGAGCCCCCCCCACACACACACACACACATCCACTTTTCTCAGTTTGCTACACCTCAGATTAGTACTGTCATTCTGTGAGTTCTGTGCCTGTCCATTTTTACAGTAAAAAGATGATGATAATGTTGCATTGATCAATAATTTAGGAGTTAGATTAAATCCATCCATGTACAGGCTGAGCAGTGTAACTCAGGGCTGACGTTCATCCAGCACCTGAGAAACTAGGTAGGTACATGAAGCCCTACTTTTATTATGGGAGCATTTTACCAACTTTCTCAAACTAGAAAAGTAGTTTCAGTTTCATCAGACACTGATGACGTGAGCTGCTACGTGAATAAAGTCCGCTGCTTAACCTGCTGTTGCATCTATTTAAAAGCAACGCTGGACTCCATTTGATCTGGTTTTGAATAAAAGACACACACACACACAAAAGATCCCACCTTTTCCTGTTAGACACTCTGTTTGTTGCTGGGTTTCTTTAATCGTGGAGTGTCAAACAGGACCGAGAGAAGTGCCACATAGTGTAACAGAAACACAGGGCTGATGTTATTGAAATCACACACACACACACACACACACACACACACACACACACACACACACAGTCCCTTGCCTCTCGTAACAGATAATAAACAAAGTGCAGACTATAATTGCTCTCCAGGATCTGTGGCGCCCGTTGCTGTGCGGATGTGTGTGTGTGTGTGCATGCTCGGTGTATTATGGTGTAATTCATGATGAGGGGCTGATGTCACCAAGTAAAAGAAGTGTGTGTGTGCGAGAGAGAGAGAGAGAGAGGTGACAGGAAGACTTTTAGCTTCAGAATGATAGAGTAGACGGACAGACGTTTGTGAATTCATGTGTTTTTGTGTCCATCACCATAACATGTGTGGGTCACTAAAAGATAGAAAGGGCATGTGTGTGAGAGGGAGAAAGAGAGACCAGAGAGCGGGACTTGAGCATAAATCACCACCTGACTCTTTTCCCAAATGGACACTTGTATCTGTTGGTTACTCAGACGGGGAACGGGAGAGGAGGGAAGAAACAGGGCGGACTACCACTCTGAAACAGTGGGAGAAAACATGAGTGTGATGATGAGGAAATAGAAAAATAACAAGAGACGTGGAGTGAAGAGAGGGAGACAGAGGAGCATAGATTTTCGATGAATATTGCCACCACTGTTCGCACTGCAACAACAAATTAGAAGAAAAGAAAGTGTAGAAATGCATGAAGTGGAGAGCTGTACAGAGGGAAAACAAAATTAAAAGGATGAAAGCAGAGAATACTTAAGAACTCAATGACACTCGGCAGAGCTCTGCTAATGCTGACAACTTGCAAAGCTACAGCTTCTATAATGGTTTGTTTCATCAATTGATTTTCAACCCCCCCAAAAAAACACATGCTGTTAAGTGGGCCAATTTCAGACTGCACCACTAGCACTGCAGCATCAACTGAATATCTACAACACAAATATAATCTGAAAAACACACAATCCCTAAATCTAAAAAGGTTATTTTTATCTTCAAACACCCTCACATACACATGACATGCAGCACTACTAATACAACACATGCATACCGCACATACAATACAGTACACATACTCTCTGCTGTGCAGCAGCAGCTGTCTGCATGTGTTATTGCATGACTTTTCCTGAAAGACATGATGAAGGAAATGTGTTTGCCTTGTTAATGTTGAACAGTGTATGGCAGACTTTGCAGTGAGAGTGTTGTTTGCTCTCAGTACACTGCTTCACTTCCTCTTAAGCAACAAGCATGAAAGCATTGCAGAGAGGCGATAAGGGATCAACACTGGACAGATGCTGGTTACAAATGTCACCCAAGGCCTCGGTGCAAAATCGAATTAGATGCTGGGGTTGGGCCACACCACTTAGGCTTGGTGGTGAAAGGTTTGATTATAAATAACTGACTCCTTAGATTTATCTGCTTCCTAGATTTGAAGTAAATATTATCATTTGATATTTGGTATAGAAACTATTAATGGGAAGTGCCAAGGCTCTACAGAAGTACACCTTGAGTGTCATGTTACTGAGAGGCATTAAAGCACTGTGATGGCAGAGTATAATGGCTGTAGAGAAATTAGACCATTGCAGTGAAAGCGTGTTTAATATTTGGCTTCTTATCGGTTCGTTCTGTCGTCCCGGCGCGGGTACGATGTCGCAGTGAACGGTGCGGCACTGACTCGCAGCACAAAAACACAAAGAGGACGGCCTCACTCAGCGTAAAACACTCACATTTTCATTCATTCATTCATTCAATGCTCTCACTCAAGGTTCAACTATCTGATAGGAATCCAATAGGAAGCATGTATCTGTCAACAAACAACACGCTACTGTCTAACAGGTTCACCCGCTCATCTCGCTGAGGCGTCTGTGACACTCTGTTGCTTTATATATTATTTTCTGTTTCCTTTGACAACACATACATACAGTAAGCTGACATTGAATGTTATAGGGTGAGAAGGCGGGGGGGTGCAAGAAAGACTCCAGATAGTCTCCTGACTTTTATGTCCAAAGCCTTCACAACACACAGAGACATACACACACGCTGCGCTGACTATACAGCAGTAAAACACCTCTCCAACTGATTTCTGAAACACTCAACTTAACCTCTGGGACATGCTGGTCTACTGAGCACACACACACACCCGCACACACGCACACACGCACACACACACACACACACACACACACAGAGACCTTTGAAAGGAACAACTTAACCTCAGACAGTTAATCCTTGCTAAAACCTACTGAAATATGAAAGACCCGGTGGGAGGAGGGGAGGAGGTTGAACGCACGCAGACACAAAGAGGGGAAAGAGATGCAGAAGGAGTGAGTGAATATTAGATGGGGAGAGACGAGGTCATGCAAAGGTCTGGGACATGTGCTGTGTCAGTGCCACTACATGCTGAAATGCTGTGGCAGAACAGGCTTGGTCACTGCTTTGGTAGATTCAAGTAACAAAGCTGAAACTAACTTCAAATGTATTGTGATTAAACATCTGAGTTACTGCTGGGCGGGACAATTCAACATATTGCTGGTGTTGTGAAAAAAACCTCATGACTTAATTGTGTTGATGTGGTTTTGATGTTTTCATTTTGGTTCGAGCATCACATGTTCCCCTTTTTAAAACCCACTAAATAAGCTTCTAACTGAATCGTGGTCTCTCTGAAGAGCACAGGCCGTGCCTCTTAGCTATTCTCTCCACGATATGGGAACATGCTATGTGGTAGGAGTAGCATCTGAGCACAAAGCAAAAAATACAAACCATAATATAATTAAATACACTGCAAATGTAAGGAAAGGAAATAAAACAGAACACATGTTACAATGTACATATAATACTTTTAAACCTTTGAAACAGCTGACACTATGTACAATGCATGTGTTGATAAAGATAAGACTTCACTTGATGGGGTTAGTGTCAGGCAGCTGCAGAGAGCCAGAGGAGACAAACACTGATGTGGAACAACAAGACAAACCATTGGGAAAAGACACTCACACACACACACACAAACGTACACATTTACTTCCTGAGGAGCGACAGAAAGGTGTGACAGGGTCAGCCGGTGAGAGGTTTGATTTTCCCACAATGCACTCGTACAAAGCCTCCCAGGGACCCGATCAGAGAGTAAGATTTAGGTCAGGTTGTCGTCAGCTCATAAATAGAAACAACAAAAATGTCATCATGTCAATGCAAGCACTGCCTTGACACACACACACACACACACAGGCAGGCAAAGTAACACAATGAAGCTAAATTTGATACATTTAAATTTTTCAGCGATGGAAAAAGTCGACAGTCCACTGGTGGAAATCTTCCTTTAGTGTGGAAACAGCAGACTATTATTCTGGATTATTGTGTTGAATTCAGGTTTGTAATTGGCTGTTGGGTGTAATTTAAAGAGAGATGTTCTGATAAAACTCGACAGTTTGTCTCTGGTCCTTCTCGATGTAAAAGCAAACCTTCCTGACGACTCTCCACAAAGGTCCGGTGTCGATTCCAACTTGTTTTCTTTACAACTGCTAACTGACATTTCTCTATACAAGTTCAAGTACGTCACTTTTCATAGCTTTTACACAGAATATACTCACTAACCACATCTTTCAAATCTGTTTTCTCTCTCAAACTCTGCAGCCACCAAATCTCTGTGTATTTACACTCCATTTTGCACATTTACATACATTTGTCAAAACTGTTCAAATCCTAACAATACTAAAAAGAAATTTAAAAAGAGTTAAATCCCAGACTGGTTTACAGCCCATCCCAGGATGGTGTCACTTTTCCTCCCACCTTAATCCCCATTCATAACCCCATAAAGGAAATATTTTCCTCAGGGAGGTGGAAAGTTTATCACCACTCAATGTTTGGATGGACTGTAGGTATGAAGGTAGCACCATCCCTTCCCCCTCCGCTGGCACAACGGACACGCACAAACACACATGTGTAGACCTTTAAAAAGCAGTAACTTAACCTCAGAGAGTTGATCCTTGCTAAAACCTACTGAATCATGAAAGACTTGTTGGGACGGAGTGAAAGGGGGAATAGAAGGAGAAGAGAGGAGTGTGAATATTAGATAGGGCGGGAGGTCATGGAAAGGTCTGCTGGGTGAGGGCTGCTACATCACCAGCTCAGTTAGAACATGCACGTTTATGTAATGCCTCATAATATCACGTCACATGACACTGGTGTTGTCTCCGCCCTCTCACCTTTCGGCCAATCACGTGCACCCGCAACACAAAGCCAATGGGATCCATTAAAATAAGCTCTGTGGCAAACAAACAGCTGTAAATGCAGTCGCCAGGAGTTAAAAGCTAAAAAAAGTGACACAAACTTGATGTGAAATAATATTTCATATTAATACGTTGTGTTTCAATCATTTCATTATTATTATTATATGTCTTTTTTATTTATTTAATATTGAACACTTTGGGGTTAACTAATTGTATAAACCAGCAGTGGTAGCAGGGTGAATAGTGACCCATTTGGCTTTCCATATGTGTATGAAGGAGGGAGGGGGTGTATGTTTATAATGCAGTCATTATTCCTCCTTACTTACTTCTAAGTGAAAATGACATGTTTATACACCACGACTCTGTGTTTTTACATTATATCCTAATGCACAAAAGTTTGGTTCATAACTCTGTCTAAAACCATTAAGAGGACAGTCTTTCTGAAAGTGTGTGTGTGTGTGTGTGTGTGTCTGTCTGTGTGCACTCAGAGTCTGTGGTTCCTCAGTTCTCTACAGGCTGAAACACTGAAACATAGACACACAGATACACACATGCACTCACCCAAAGTATGGTTTAGATTAGTGGAGAACAGACTTTCTAAACACGTTCATGTAAACAGAACAGGTTCTCTCTCTCTCTCTCTCACACACACACACACACACACACAGCTTGGTGAAAATCATTACAAGCAGGTGTGTTTAGATAGATCCAGTTTCTCTGGCTGCCTCTGCACAAACTCTGGCACTCTCTTCCTTGGTCTGTCTCTTGCTCTGTCTGTGAAGGGGTTTTCTGTTTACTTCACTCTTGTTAAGAATGCATGCTTCTTTATTTTTCTGGTTTGTGTTTTGAGTCAGACTGCTGGTTTATACTTCTGGATAACTTCCTGAAATAAAGTCCTAAATGTCCTACACGGAGGATTCCTCCTCACACACACAAGGATGTGGCCTCAACACTAGTGAGACACTTTCCCCTTTGTCAGCTCAGTTCCCTCACATTGTTCTACCTCAGTGTCACTTTTGACATGTTTGTCATTTAAAGGTTCGGCTTTTACATGTTTTATAAGTATTTAGTTATCGTAATTTATTTTCATGTAACTTTTCTTTATTTCTTATTTTACTGGAAGCCTTGGTTTTATGTGTTTTTTAAGTGTACAGTTCACAGCACCTGATTTCTTATGTGCGGTGGCTCTGATATGAGACGGTGCAACAGGAAAGGTCATGCATTCACCAAAACACATCCAGGTTTATTCTCCAGGCTCCATGAATACCCACAGCACATTTCATAGATATCTGACCAGGCTTTGCTTCCTTGTTGTGCATCAGTCAAGAAATGTTGACCTGAGATTGGTGCCAAGCAAAATGTCATGCTCATACTTAATAGCAATCTGGCAAGTAGCTGTCAAGACATTTTTTCTTTGTGTGTTGCACGCTGACTGACATCCTTGAGCAACATCAGTAGTCCTCAGGAAGAGAGTACGGCAGCTTCGAACAGTGCCGGCCCTTTCAGTTCACTGTACGAGAGACCACAACAACATCATGCATTAGCATTAAAGCCTCTTCATGTCCCAGAGAAGCATGTACCGTCTGTCATCTGTGTTCCTGATGCTGCATACATTAACTGGTTAAGTGTGTGTGTGTGTGCGTCAGTCAGACGTTGTGTTTGTGCGTCCTGCATGGAAGAGGGAAAGAACACATCCTTTTGTTGATGTATGCTTGTGCATCTACGATAAGCAAGTATTAAATGATTTCTGGAATGAATCCCAGAGTGTTTGCACATTATTCTGATTAGTGTTCATGATTAAAAAAGTTTAGGTATGTTTGTATATGTGTAGTGACATGAGAGAAAGTTTGCATCTGTATTTGTCCTTGTTTCAGCCCTGATAACACCCGAATCCTGGAAACACACACACACACACACACACACACACACATAAAACTCACACAGTGTAGAAACAGGGTGCACACGATACACAGTCCAATGCAATCCAACAAAACAGTTATAATGGTCCATTTTATTGATACCATGACTGTGAGGTGTTTGTTAAACATGAAGCCAAAGAGGACTTTGTTAAAATCATGAAACTTGAAAATTAAAATGTAATTCCTCAATAGCTTTATAATTTACATTATAAATGTAAATGTACATTATAATGTACATTTACAGACTTCAAATACTGCAAAGTGGACAATTTTCAAATGTTAAATCAAATTAGAAAATTAAAATTCAGCCTAGTTTTCCATTTGTGCAAGAATTATTTAAGTCACCGATGAAATCAAAATCTCCGAAGCAACTCCACCACAAGCAATGACCTCAAACATTTGATTTTGTGTTAAAGCAGTTTTGATGCGATAGATGACACAGCTCCCAGGGTCAGAGGAGTGCAATGGCAACATTTCTCATCATTACAATTCTTCTGGTTAAATTTGCTTTGCTAAAACAACTGTATGTGAATATCTGATAATGTGAACTCTCTGATCATTTCTATTTGTGTCAACTCTGACGTAAGAGACAGCATCAGGTTGATTAGAAACTGGAGACAACTGGAAACTAAGAACAGTCTGAGTTCTTATCTCAGGGTGAGAAATCAGCTGAGAGACAAGAATGAGTATAGAGTTGACTTGATATCTTTTCTTCTGCTGCTACGTGTCTATGAAGTTATAAGTATGTGACTACATCGGCCCTTCGGGGTCAGATGCTTCATGTGCTCATGGTGTCTGATCTCTGTCCTTTCAGCTGAAATAGAGAGTTGGACTCAGTGCCTTCCTTCCAGTGAATTAGGCCTTCGTGGACCTCCACTTAGTGTTATCAATGTCTTTTCCTTCTTTTCGTTTTTATATTTATTAGTTGCTTCATTATTTGCTTGATTAAAATATCAAAGTAGAAGAATCATCATTTTTTGCTCACTTCTCCAAGGGGAATAAGGAAACTTTCCACCATAAGGGGCGCCCTACTCCCAAAAGGCACAATTGTACAATTGATCCATCAGGGCACAGTAGACCCTTTCTCGTTTTAGGACGTGTTTGGGTGTAAGTGATGACTATGTTATAAAAAAGATTAAAGAGCTCTAAACTGATTTGTATAAAACCTTTGAGAAGGGTTTGTCTTGATAACTTATTTACACAGATTGACCAAAAGAGCAGTGGTGGGTGTGTCCTCCTTTAATCCTTTTGATTAATATGGCACCATCATACTGTATGTGTTATACGTTATTATGGTAAATGTTTAGTCTAAATGGCCTCTGAACAAATATAGTGGTGGTATAACACTGGGCATCATTGTGGGATTGTAACCTGATGCTGGGTAATGGAGTCATGAAAGAAATGAACTTTTGCTTAAAGTCATCATGTCGACCTGTCCTGTCTTTACATTTGCATAATCTTGCTTGTGGTTTGAACTGCACTTTGTTTGATTCTACATTCAGAAAGAAAAAAGTCAAAACAAAGGGTAAAGTCTTACTTTTCCTTGCGCTGAATGTTTTAGAGTGGGTGGGATAAAGGGGGCCATTTTGTTGGATGACCTCTTCAGACTGCATTAGAGGATGGAAGCACTGTGACCTTAAGCACCTCTTAACCACTGGAAAGCCCTTCACTGGCAATCACCTCACCCTCCACAAGTGTCTAATCATTTTTAACAGTGGCTTGGCTAAAAACCTTCAAATTGCCTGTAAGGTCGCTGGCCATGTTTGCGTGCAGATGTGCACGCCCGGGCGCTTGTTTGTAAGTAGGTGCTATTTCTATACGTGTGCACATGAACGAGTGTGCTTGTGTGCTTATGTCTGTGGGCTGTTTGTGTGTCTAACTTACTCTTTTTTTAAACAAAAAAAAGACAACAACGGTCTTGGAATGAAAGCAAGACCCAGGCATAGTTGTTAAAATGGGACAAAGAGGGATTTGCCATTTACAGGCAGGCAGTGTGAGCGGCGGCTCTGTGGGGACCTGAAACGTTGAGTCCCCTGGGACATATATGCTGTGTTCTGCATGGAAGATTTATGACTGTTGATGTTCGGCTTGGTATTTAAACAAAACAAATGATAAATACTGGAGCCGTGCAATAAAAGTAGGCTGAACTAACAAGAGGACTAACAATTTAAATGTGCTGAACACATTTTTATAAGGGATATAAACTTGATAACTACTTATGGAGCCTATAAAAATAAATTGTAAAACACAGCCTTTACTTGCCCTTCTGGGTGTGTGTGTGTGTGTGTGTGTGTGTGTGTGTGTGTGTGTCAGGGCTCTATGGTATATCACAGTCATGTGAATGGAAATTGGTGTCATGGGAAGCTTCATGGGAAGAATCAGCACATTGCGGACACAAAAACCTTAATGATGAAGAGTCGGGGCTTTAAGCGTGTGATGGCTTTGTCCCAAGTGTCGGTTTCTATTTTTGCCTCTGTACTTTTTCTATTTTAAGCATGCGGGTGTCGGTCGGTCCTGCCATCCATCCATCCCTTGTTCCAACATTTAAACATCTCAACATTTTGGGGGTTCAACATTTCTAGTGTTTCGTATGATGATATCTGTGATACTCAGCGTTGCATTCAGGTCAGTATTTCCCCTTCAAAAGCAGTTAAAGTCCCAAAACAAAGTCCTGTGAAATGAACGGTGTAACGTCAGTGAAGTTTACTTCCCCAGTGGAACAATATGTTTGATTATGGTGACTCTGTTTTTTTTTAGTAAAAGCTAAAAGGTGATCTTGATCTAGTTTGACCAGCCATTAACTTTACAGTCAGCAGAATTCTAATGTAGGGTTGTATTCATTATATATTACCAACGTTTAACATTTAAAAATAAAACTGCCCTTTCAGGTGATTGATTTTTGCAATTAAAGGTTATTCCCTGAGAGTGGTTAAATGCTTACTGCTGGCAAAGGTGTTTGAGTTTAGAAAAATGAAACAAAAGTGCCAAATGAACACATAAATAAATCAAACTCTGCACGTACCTTGCTTTGTGTGTCCGGACCTGGTCCACACACGTGTTTGTCATGTAGTGAGTGTAGTCAGTACCACCCCTTCCTTGATCTTCCACCTTTCACCAGTGTTCTCCGTGACCCACTTTAGCCTTGAATGATGACTACTTATGATCAGACCTGTTAGAAGCACATGCAGCGTGTCTTTTCAGGCCATTAGATGCAGATTTCAGGCTGTGAGGAAGCGTCTCATTCCTCACTGTGACTGACCAATGATTGTGTGTGTAAAAACAACGTACACTACCTGTTGGACATGTATAAGAACACCATTACCATTGTATGACTTACCATGTTCAACTTTATTATTTTTTCAAGCAAACCTACCACACATAGCGGATTCTGGAGGGTTAGCCAGCGTCTGGATCCGGTGGAGAAGGATGCCAGACTGAGAAGAGGCAAAGGAAGCTTGACACGCCTCCAGGCCTTTTTAAACTGAACACCAGGGTATTATTGGCTAGCGCTAATAAGGGGGAGGTCCTTCCTGGAGTATAAAAAGGTGAGGGAAGGAACAGATCAGCGCAGAGTAGGTTGGGAGAAGAGAGTTGAGAGTGTTAGATTGATATAGTAAAGTAGGTACTTAGTGGAGTATAGCTTGGAGGAGGGTTTTCTTTGTTTCCATTTATATTCAGACCTGAAATACGGCTGAGGTCTTTATGAGCATTTTGTTTAGTTTGTTCCTTTTTGTTTCATTATTGTTTGTTTGTCTGCTGGACTATACACTTAAAGTCAACAGTGTTGTTCATCATACAACGGCCTCCCTGGTGATAACTGGCCTACACCACACGTCCCTAGACCCCGCGGCCGTCCTACAACACAGGCCTATCACACGTACTCTTGACTCGCCACTTCCTTGTCTGGCCTCGGCTACGACCAGACTTCCTCTCCCATGACCATATTCTGGCTCCAACTGCAGATAGATCGTAAACCTAAACCCCGGCTCTGTATCATCCCTTCAGAAATCAAATGGGATGTCCCTCAAGTCCATACTTTTCTACAGACTAAGGAAAAGACTTTGCAATAAAGTTGTACACAGCCATCAGGATGAAACTTAAGAACTTTCTCATCTATTGCTCTGGGACACTTGGGATGAAGCACTACTAGCAATGCTCTGGATATTTTCCCTCAGTGCTGCATTAGGGAAAGCCATGAAGTCACCTCTCCGTGCAGGCTGTAAAGCTTTCACACCTCAGCTACTATTCAGCCGACATTGCAGCTGCTAGCTCTGCACCGTCTGCCAAGGCTGACAAAGGCAGGAAGCAGAGGGTGACGCCGAGCCACTGAGACGCACCCACTGGATGATTTTGTGGATTGTCGTGTGTAATGATCATCACATGTCCAAGTAGACATAAATCCTGATGGTGCATTTCATCATCATATTCTGTCCTGTTCTCTAGAGTTACTAATAAGTCATAATATATGACATCTGCTGCAGGTACTGTTGATTCATTTGTCCTCTCAAACATGCAGAATCTACTCAGACTGTTAACCCCCAACTCTAAACAAAGTATGCAGACAGCGTGGCATTCACAGCCTGCATGTTGCATATGACAGTAAGTCCTGTCTGGTGTCGGCACCTGATCTCAGGGAAGTCATAGTTTTTTCATTTATTTTAAAAAGAAACTGGATTTTTTAAAAGTCTGTAGACCGCTTGGACTCAAGCAAGGCCTTTAACATTAAATCACCCTTGAAGTAAATAATTGATGGTAAAGGTGCAGTTGGTCAGACTGAGAAGAGAGTGGACTTTGCTTGAGAAGCAGTAAAACACTGATGTTGAGAACATTAAGCCACTCCAAGCAGATACGACTGAGACAGTGTCAGCGTAAACTGTGATAAAACAATGCTAACCAGTAGCCTTAGCATGTGGAAAAAGCTAGTGGGCTGGGCAGCGCAGCGTGGTCATGAGCAGTGATTGACACTCCTCCAGGTTCTGATTGGTTGTTTCTGTTCAGGTGCAGCAGATTCTTGCAAATGCCATTAGGAGCACTGGGAAGAGCCAGAGGAGCCTGATTCTTACAAATAAATGCCTTCACTTGCCATTTTATTCAGTTTTTTAGATATTCAACTCTAAAATCTCCACATTTTTGTTTCATTTGTGATTTAAAGTGATATTTCAAGCATTTCTAGTACCATTGTTTCTGGAAACATTCATTCAAAACAATGTCTAAGTTCCTTGAGGAACACAAACACAGTTCCATGCAGCTCTAATATACTGGAGTGGAGGCAGACGTCAGCCGATACAACTACCTGCATGGCTGCATACCACTATGTTTTATCGTTTGTGTGAACTGAACCTTTAAGTGCTTCGTTCTCCCTGACTTGAATGCTTTTTCATAGTCACTGCTTACTCTCTGTTGAAACTTCTCAAAATAATACATTTACAACAAATACTGAGATTTGCCACATCCTAAAAAAAAGCCCCCTTTAATAGATCAGACACTGTTTCATTTTGAATGTATTACAATCTTTTATTCAAAAGCAAAGCAACTTCTATTAACCTTTCCAGTTCTGCTTAGCAGATTTAACCTTGGTAAATAATACAAGTTTTTCTGTGTTTCCAGGTGGTTTCAAAGTGAAACTACATTTTCAACCATTCTTTTTTTTAAAGGTTGAGACTCATAGTAAGAGTTCATAGTTTCTATTTGATCTTTCTTTAAGTACCTTTCAAAATAATCTTTTTTTTTTAAAATGTCTTAACATATCAAGTGACAGACACTTTTGAGTGCTGTGTGTGTGTGTGTGGAGCATTTTTTAAATCACACATGGTTCATATTTGTGTAGGTGTGTGGGCGTCTGTATGTGTGGTAGTAGCATTGAGAATGTGTGTGTCTGTGTGTGTGTGACATGACCAATTTGCTGTGGAACACATCTAGCTATTAAAGTAAAATGGAGTAAGTGTGATGTTGGTCATAAATAGGCCTTGTTATCCTGGCTAATAGGCTGTGTGTGTGTGTGTGTGTGTGTGTGTGTGTGTGTGTGTGTGTGTAAAGTGAGAGGGGTAGGTAGGTAATAAGGTTACTTTTCAATTGCTACCAGGTGTGTGAGAGAGACAGAGACGTGGGAGAATAAGAGACTCCCAGCTCGCATTCTGCTCCATTTGTTTCAATCTGCTCTGCTTTCCTGTTCTCCTGATTTATTTGTCTTTCCCTCACACTTTTCTTTCTTTTCATTCTTTCTTCCCTCATTCTTTAATTCCAGTCCAATTTCCAGCCCTCTCACTTTCCTGTTCCTCTGTCCCACCTCATGTTTGCCCAAGAGAAGGATCATTTACTCAAACAGGGGTTTGTTAAACTTGCACTGATCTATACAACATATATCTGGTGTGTGTGTGTGTGTGTGTGTGTGAGAGAGAGAGAGAGAGATATTTTGGATATGATGTGTGTGTGCTTGAGAATTCGTACCCTTCCTGTGCAGAACTCTGCCCTCCCATCAGCATGTCTCGCTCCAGAACAAACAAAGCTCGGGACACGCTAACGTGAGGTTAGCCCCAAATCCCTAATGAGTAGAGAGGGAACAGCTAGCAGCTAATATATCAGCTTATTCGTCTGGCATGTGAAGGAGGTTAAATACGGGGATGTCGGGTTGGTTTTAGTTACCAAGCGAGTGGGAGTATTTCTTTCAAAGCGCCAGATTTGCCTTGTTTTTTCCAGATTTAGTATCAAGTAGATCAGCTCATACTGTCATTCATGTTCCGTGGTGCTGTCCATCAAATCATCCATCTATTTGGACCTCTACATTTAATAGTTATAGTATAGTTTTTCACTGCTCCATCCAAGAACAATTCGTTTTTTACAGCTATTTGAATACATAGTGCTGTTGCTTTACTGGAGGTGGCCGTCTGCTGTCTCCTTCGCGGGGGCGGCGGGGGGGGGGGGGGGGGGGGGGGGGGGGGGGGGGGGGGGGGGGGGGGGGGGGGGGGGGGGGGGGGGG
>JAVQJL010002939.1:0-19229 GCA_036024295.1 Nannoperca obscura
AGAAATCGACACGATGGGTTTCAGGGAGAATCTGCCTCGTCCTTCACTAACAGACCAAACTGGCAACAAGTGTCGTTGTGTGCCAGCAAAAAGCACAGTATGTAGCATAGTTAGCATCAAATCATTTAGGCTGTTGGTGGCCTGTAGAAATGTCGCAACCTAATGACGTCTGAGTCAATATTTAATAAAAACAGTAAGTGAATGTTCATGGTGAACAATCACTATTCAAGGAGGACCACCGTTAGCTTCTAAGAGTTTATAAATGGAGGTGCAGCTCTGCTAAAGGCGTCTGTTAGCTAGCTACTAGCTAGCTATAAATCTGTCATTAATGGAGATTAAACAGAAAGCTACAGCCTACAAGACGGACAGCGAGCTAAATATAGAGCTACATTACCTGGTGAGACAAGAGGTCGGCCTGGGCTCCTTTTATGGGACCTATATTTGTAGCTGTGACAGATTTGTCAGACATGAACACAGTTTCTTTACTTACAACATTATATTGCAAGCAAAGAACTTTGTCTTCTGTGCCAGGCTCTTCAAATACAACCAGCCACAAAACAAAGTTCCTTTCCTAAAACACAGCTCAAGTTTCTTAGAATCATTCATCCAGAATAACTCCTCAGACATCCTATAAAAAAAAAAAAAGAGAGTAGCCCTTAAATCAGCATATAACGAGCAATAAAACACAAAAGGGACTTCAGTTCTCACCTACATCGCATGACAAAGTCTTTACTCTTCAGGGGGCCCATTAAACCTAGCTGTTTCAGTAGCTCATGGTAATGTACCTGTGCACACAGAGACGTTTGGCTGATTTCTGCTTCACATTTGACACAACAGTAATTGTGTTATTCATGACGTGTGAAGCCTAGCCTCATCTACCAAACACCAACCGACCTTGAACCTGCAGAGATAATCAAGAAAAACCTCCTACTTTGCTTTGTTACAGTCAAAGCTGCGTCCAACTGGTCCAGTCTCATTTGAAGTATAGCATCCTTTCACTAAGAATATTTTTAATAAGCTCATCTCTCTCTGCATTTTAAGGTCAGTGCTCTGAGTGCTAATAACATGTTTGCTGCCTGTGAAGTGCAGCAACTCATCAAATGAGAAGCTACCGGTCTTAAGTGGGCACACAGACTTAATGGACCAGGAAAAGCAAGACATGTGTGCCTTTAATTTTGGAAAGTATTTGCAGAGTAAATGAGCTCAAGAAATGGTTGAAAATGAAAAGCCAAACCCAGAGGGTAACCAATAAGGGGACTGGCTGTGACTTCTCAGCTGGAGAGAAACAGTTCTGCAAGATGAAGGCACTCAAGTGTTTCTCTTTTTTAATGTCAAAAATGTAACTGATGTATCAGAAAGTGATGGGAGGGGTTTGAGAAGAAGCAGCAGTCAGGTTTGGTGGAGTGCTGAAGGAGAAATGTAGGTGGCTTTGACTGGAAATAGAGTTTACAAGCTCAGTTTGGTCCCCTGAAAATGAAGTCAGGGGGCTTTCTCTATGCAAGCAGGAAGGAGTCAAGTAAGGTTATCACCATCAGTGCCTAGGATAGGAGACAATTAAGAAAAGTAAGAATAAGCATAATGGTGTCTTGTATTTTTATCTTTATTGCACCCACCAATACTTTGAATATGCTGAAATAAAAACTGAAAAAGAGAGGGAGAGAGACCAGACAGCTGTGACTGAACCAAAAAAACAGAACCACTGACGTGACAGCAGGTCAGTCTTGACAAGGATTAGCCTCCAAATACAGTTTAGCTACACTTCTCTGTGAATATCGTTTTGTCTGAGAGAAACTGAAAAATAGTTTTTACTCAAAGACACATTGTTTTAGTATTATACTGTGATGACTCAAGCTAAACTATAAAAACATCAAAATACACCTTGTGACAAGATGAACAGAATACAAATGAAAGAATACTGCTGCAAAAACATTCACATTGTAACTTTTCTTTTTATGTGATAGACTACAAGAAATAAGACAAATCTCTCCCCAAATTAAAATGAACTGATGGTCTCATATAAATAAAACAATACTGCACATATTTACAACTGTTCTTCATTCAGTCTGAAGACATATTGCACAAATAATTTAAGATCAAATTAAATAATTGATTGGCTGTCCCGTAAGCTCTGCCCACCTTAGCTAAGTTTTCTGTTTTCACACATTATGCAGTTTACCATCATAATGGAGGCAGATGAAATACAACTTGCCGTAATGTTTTAAACAGTGGTCTTGGTTTCAGAAGAACAGAGGTAGACAAAAGCAGAGACTCATTTCTAGTTGGCGACCATTCGATTTTATCATCTGGAGCTAATTAAACTAACTAGCTCTGTGAGTTAGTTAAAAACTCTGTCTGGCTCATTTTAAGGGAAAAAACTTGTCAAAAGCGTCTAAAATATATATATGATGGAAACATTTAAGATTAGACTGTCATTTGTTGATAACCTACTTGTACTCATACTTCGTAGTTTCAAACATGTTTTCACTTTACAAGACAAAATGCTTTGATGTCTAACTGCATCTGGCTTCCACACAGTGGGGAAATACTACACAGTATTTTTTGGTTTTGTTTGTTTTTTACCATAAACAGCAATGTAACCTGTCAGCTAGTTAATAAAAATGCTCCTTGACTTTGAAGTAATACTAGGTTTCTACTGTAGTTAGTGAGCTAGTTAGCCTACATGCTAGTGATTGCAGTTCACTCACAAACTCACAGTTTAAGATAATCCTTTCTTTTTCACTGTTGTGTAATATATTTCTAGTCCTAGTTTTCAAATAGTAAAATTTCACATTTATAGTTTTTGTATATTTCATGCTTAACAAGCTGGAGAATTTATTTTATCACACTGCAGGATTTGAACACGTAGGCTATAACCTGCATTCGGATAAGAGTTTCAAAGTGTTTTACTCTGTGACTAAGGAGCAGAAATGAACTCATCATCACTGACCATTGTAATAGTGGAGGGACTAATGCCCACCATAAAACATACACTTTTTTTTGCCCTACTTTCTTCATTTTAGCTTCAGATGCTTTTCATCTCTCATGCAGGAATGAAGTGAATTGGCCAAACTCAGCAGAGTAAAGCAGTATCTAGTCATGAGAATCAAAATGAGAATCCCAATGCCTCTACAGTATGTTTAGTCTGTGGGTGAAGATGAGTAAATCCTTTCATGGTCATGCCAAAAGGTTTTGTGTGGATACATTGGGGCTTGGATCATTTTTATGTCAATTCAGACCATTTTCTGCCCACTTCCAGTCACCCTAAAATGAATATAATTTGTACATTTTATTTTTATGGCATAATGTACAGAATGATTTCCTTTTGCCATTGCCACAGTAAATTAACAAAGCATCTTCCTCCATCCCTGAACACTTATTTCTAATAAAATGTGAGTATCCTCTCTGTATTGTAGTCACCCTTGGGCACTTTAAGTTGAATCCTTATAATACAAGCTTTGTATAAAAAAATGATCTGTCTTAAATCCTTTGTTTGTAAGCCTTTAAGCCAGGAACGATTTTCTATTCCTAAGAAGACTAAACATTTCATGCTGAACCTGAAAATCAAAACCCTCCTAAAATATCAGGTGTAACAGGCAGAAAATCACTGCAAATTCACTTAAACAATTGTGACTGACATTAAAGGTGATATCTATTTGCTGTGGGTGACAACACTTTTAAGTCGGAAAAAGCAATTTAAAAGCAGTTTTAGTTGTGACCCAACGTGTGTGTGTGTGTGTGTGTGTGTGTGTGTGTGTGTGTGACACTCCAGTTGTAAATCCTGGATAAGTTTAGCTCAGGCATTTATCACAATCCTCTATTGTACTAAACTTTATTTATTGATCATCTATGCGTTGAGCTGAAATCTTAAAGATCTAACGTCACTCTAGTGCTGAATCACAGCAAAAGCAAAGATACATCATGAGCTGATGTAGAAAAAGAGTGATGAGTCTGTGAAAAAATGATCAAATGCAGGCATGGCCATATACAGCATATACTGCTGACTGCACAGCTTTCAAAAATAAATCAAAGTCTTTCATGTACTAAAAAAACATGCGGTAGAGTGATTCTGATGCATGTTAAACAGCTGCAGTTGATGCTGAAACAAAACCCGGAGATACAGCCTGAATGAATACATCATAGTTAAATATCAGTCATCTATAAACTTTCCATCTGAATGAGATGCAGCTTCAAATGTGAGTTAACATGCAATAAGTTGTGACAGTTTTGCAAACAGCTATACAGTAAGCAATACCTCATACAACACATGGCAGCTTTTTAATGAGGTAAGTGTAATGAGCAGTAAATGTAACCTAATAGATTAAAACATATGTAGCAAAGAAAAAAATGTTGCTATGTTTATTTTCATCTATTAATATGCATTTTATGCTGCCAATGTGGGGTTAGAAAACCAATAAAAAATACTATTTGAATCAAAACAGGGTGGTTTAATTAAATATTCAATAAAAATGAATGCAAGAATATCACATTTCACCATGGCGTTGGAGGATGATGTTTGGAAGATACTTTCAAATCAAGTTGCTCACTTGTGTTTATTTGAACAAAACATATTTTAGTATGACGATGTGGCTCAGACGATGATACTCTGCAAAAAATATGAGCAAGCTTGACAGAAACTGTCCCAGAGCTCACATCCTCCTGGCAGAGCCAGAAATACACAATTTCATGAACATAAACTTATTAAAAGATATTAATAGCAGTCTAAATAGCTGAGTTTCTCTGCCCTCTCTGGTTTAAAGTTATTTCTTTATAAATTTCTCCCTTTTGGATTCTGATTTTTACTCAGAGGGGATCTAAGGACAAGTGATTTACAGAGCAAATATGGAAGCTGTAAAAAAAGATTCTGTAGGACTTCAAAGAAGCATTCACACACAACTGAATGCTGATGAAGTAACAGGAGTTACATTTCTGAGTGCAGGCAGTTTTGTAGCTGCAGGAATGCAGAGGTCAGCATGTGTTTATTCAGTGTGTTTGTGAATTAGAGTCAAATGTTTATATGGACGACAAAGAGACAGGACATTAACATATATGAATGCCTGCCGGAGGCTCTATTAAAACTTGCTCTCTTCATGGAGTACACTGATGAGGTAAATCCAGGTGAAAGTCATTATCATATTGTTTTCTTTATTAAATCTCAATGAGGAGATGTAAATAAAGGGAGGTGGAAGTGGAGTGTGAGATAAGTGAAGGGCTGTGTGAAAAGGATTGACACAACATAGACACAACTCTATTACAATAGAATCTGCTTCTGTTCATTCAGATGTAAAAATATCTATATTTTAAATTCCCAAAGTAAAGGACAAACACTAACTGATTATGCAAACTGAGGATACAAAAGAGCTCAAGCTAAAACTTACTTGAAAGGATGTCAAAAGTACTTGTCCACTACAGTTGATGCAGAGATAAAGGGCAAACAGCAGGTCTATCAATAAAACAATGTTACTCTCATGTCGATGTAGCCTCATAAATTTTAAAAACCAGTTCCATGCTAAGTGACTTTACATACAACACACACACACACACATACACACACACGCCTTTACACATTCACACACTCGGTTGTGTAAAGCATTACTGACCTATACGTTTGGTGAAAAAGATACACTTACATCTGGTTGCACCCTGTGTGCCCTCAGTGCTGTAAAATGGTCTCTGGTGTACAGTCTGCACTTTACTTTCATACATCAGTAGAATCTGATTTACACTTCAAAGCAACACAGTGAGGGACGGGGAAGGAGGGTGAGGAGACGGAGAGGAGGAAGAGGAAGAGAGAGAGAGGGAGATCGAGTGGCCCCTGGCTTAGTTTTGATTTGATTTTCATTAAGCAAGAGAACATAAAAGTAAAATGAATTAAAGTGTGAATCTTTGTTCCCTCTGGTCACTGCAGGTTAGTGTGTCTTTGCCATCAGGGCGAGCAGGGAAGAGCTCTCCACACCCAGCTGGTAGAGTTACAGATCCAGGCGCAGCTTTGATTAGTAACTCCATCTCCAGCTTCCAATCACACTGCTCCTTCTGTTTCTTTCCTTCGTTTCCTTTGTTGCTCAGGGGGATGGAACAAGCAACTAACCTTTACCTCTGCGAGAGCTGTAAACCGAGAACGCACCGCTTCCTTTTATTAGACATGGCTATGAAGTCAGGACTGTGAGCTGCCTTCTCTCTCGATAGAAAACACAACTGAGACTAAGTTCAGAGATGATAAGGTGCTGCTTGATGTACTTAAAATAGCTCTGACCTCACTCTAATAGCTAAAAATAGCAGGCATAATTTACTTTATATTAAATTGGATCATGAACAGCATCAAACACACGCACCATGCACCGCTGTCTCCAGAGATTCAGATTTCACATGGCTGCAAGGTAAAATCCACATGATAATGTAATTATGCATTTTCACACTATTTTAACAATAAACTGATGACAAAACTGATTACAAAAAGTCTAGTTAGTACAAGGCATCACGATTTTTTGAGTTTTTCCACTTCATATGTAGTTGACCAAAAAGTTTATTCATGAACACTGGAGCCTCCAGAAAAGTTCATCATGCCATAAATCCCAGAGGACTCACAGACAGACTCTTGGGAAGGTCTTGGAAGAAGCTTTATAGCCAGACACTGACTGTGTTCTCTAATATACAGTAAACCATTCATGCCTGACAAACAACATGGGACAATATGCTGTTTGACTCTCCAGCCATGCACAGATGTCTGCATGGTCTGCAGGAATTAGATGGACAAGACAAAAGTGGATCAAGTGTAATTTGGAGAGAAACTTTACTGACCAAAGTCATCTGTCAGACCATCAGAGGAAACAACAAAGGGCTATTTATAGGAAAAACAAATAGGCTGCCTTCCTCGTGTGTTTGCAGATCTCCATTAATTGCCATTAATGTTCACTTTTTGATGACAGAGGTTGTAGCACTAAGCCAACAAGAATGTTAGTCTTCACAGTTTTGCATGCCAGGGGAATTACACCCTAATTAGTGATGCAATTATGTTTTTACAGTGCTATCATGACAGAATCATAATCATCCGTTAACAAATTCATGTAAACCTATTTCATGTTTCATTTTATGCTTCAGCATATAATGGCAAGTCATAGACAAAGAACGACATTTGCAGCATTTGTTTCATCAGAGTGCCCCAGAACATGCACATATATGTCACCCTGACTTTCTTACAAAAGTTTAATTCAAATAATCCAAACACTAAAATGTGACTCAGAAGGAGGGGGCTGCATTGTATGAGGAAGTGTCAGGTGATGCAATTTTTGTGAGAAAAATAACTCAGACCTTATGTGAAATAGTTTCTTCTCTGTCCACGTCTTTGCATCTCGGGTCTCTTTATAGAGAAAATTGTATTATCAAAAGCTCAAACTGTTCATCCATTCAACTACAATGTCTGAATAGCCTCTCAGGCTGCTTGGCCATGGAAACTGACGTTTGCTACTGTTGGTCGCCTACAAACATTCAAAATATAGCAAAACACTTAGAAACAAGTTATCTAACCAATTCTGTACTTAATGATGAAGAAATTTAGCTCATGCATGACAGATTGACGAACTACTGAACTATATACATGGTGGGTTTTTGTTGTTTGTTTTTGTTTTTCTGTGTGGGTGTATAGCTATATATCTGTTTTCTTTCACTTTTTATGACCTTATTTATTGAGGAAAATATGAAAACCAATAACTATATTCAACCATAAGACAAAGCCCTCAAGTGCCGTAGTAATGATGACAGATGACGTTGTTATAGAGCCACAAACTCTGCTGAAGGATGAGGTCGGATGGATGGACGGCTCAACAAAACATCAGTGCTTTTCCTGCTATAACAACTCAAACTGAACTCTGAATTGTGCCAAAAAAAGAAAAAAAAAAGAAACAGTTTATTGTGTAACTGGGTGTGCTCACACACACACACACACACACACACACACACACACAATCATGTTGCCTGGAGGCAGATGCCCATTTGGGTATCCATAAGAGTAGTTGTTAAAATGAATTGTAAAATATCGAGTACAATATATTCCTATTTCGTCATGAATAACATAATTCTCAACCGTAAAAACTAACTTTAGTGTGAATCTCTTGCAATGAGGTCAGATGTGTTGCTGTGGGTGTCCTCTTTCACAGTCACTGTAACCGTGACCCAACTTTACTGGTGTTTAAGACAACACTGAAGTAAATAAACAACATTTTAGAGTCCTTGACTGAGGAGGTTGTCCTTGTGAATTCTTTCTTTAGTGTGAGGATGTAACAAACAAGGCTGCTGCAGCCTTCAGAAACACAGGTTTCCAGGGACATCTAAAGTTGCTGTCTGAACCTGTGAGCTCCCATGGCTCACAGCTTTAGGTTGTGCAGGTACAACATCAGCAGTGTCAAAACAACCTTCTTTTCTATCTGAGCCACAAAGTCCCAAAAAAAAACCAACGCATTTCCTCCTACAAACACTCTGCTGCTCTATTACCAGGGTGTTATCTGCTGTTAATGTGTGCATGGATCTGTAAACTGCAAACATCTGTTCACCTGTAAATCTGTCAGTGGTCATGTAGTCAGACTTATATCAAGTCCAAAAGTCAAATATGTTGTAATATTATGTATTTGTTTTTTGTTTGCCTAAAAATGTATCGCTTTTTTAAAATTAAGCAATACATGTATGCACCACAGAGACCAGTCTGAGTCCTGTCTGTGGCTAGGTTTCAGTAACAAAACCACTTTGCTTAAGTTTAGGGAAATATTGTGGTTTCAGTTTAATAAAATCAATACGTTGTGTCTCTCATCCTTCAAGTCACTGTTGACCTTTTCAGTGTTTGACCTTAACAAAGTGCTGTGATTACCTAAACATAAAAAGCAACAGAACAAATCAAACAATATGTTGTCAGTGAACATTTTGCAGTAAAAATATTTACAGATATGCTCTTAAAAAATGTTTCCTCATTATGTTGATAAATAACAACAACTCAGAAAGTGTTTACTATTTCAAATTAGTGGCATATGAACAGAATTTCATATTGTAATACAATATAACTGGATTTATGTCAACTAGGAGCTGTGATACAGTAAAATTACATAAACATAAACAAAACATATTGCTTGTTATCAGTGCTGCTTTTCCAGCAACAAATGTATTTTCTATGTTTTGCTGTTAACATCATGTACCTCAGCTGCACTACAAATTGCCTCAGATACAATATTTCAATCTAGGAGGTGTTTTATAAATCTGTCTATTATATATATCTTTCTAATCTATATCCACTTCCTTACTGAGAATTTCATCACGGGGGAATATTAAAGTTTTATCTTACAATGCCAAGAGGGAATCCAAGATTAGGCTGTCGTGTATGAAGGACTTTGTGAAAAGAAACAAGATTTGACATCATTCACATGCGAACAAGTTGCAATATCAGATTGCCACTTTCTCAAATTATAGATTTTTGGAGCAATTGCAGGAGATTCTGCTAACTCGTTATGTCTTTAAAAAAATCCAATAAAGGAGATAAACGTGACATTACAGAAACAGCCACACAGGAGCACCACAAAGGCATTCATGTAGAGAAAACAACTGATATCTTAAATGGAGGCATACTGAGCAATAAGATGAAATTGGCTCCCTCAAACAACAGCATCAAATCCAAATGCCTATGTTTACAAATGGGATATAATGGTGCCTACTTGGTATACGTGCTGAGCTGGCTAGATAGTTTCACCCTCTGAGCTCCCTGCTGGGTCACTATGGGTGTTTCACACAGCTTAAACACATTCAGTAGCATCATCATGGCTTTATTTAACAGCCTGAGCCTTGATAAAGCCTATGCGTCTCCACTCCCTCTGATCAGCTAATGGCCTCAGCAGGAGTCTGAGGCATTTTGCTGAGCAAAGTGGAAGTTCTTAGTTTCCTGTGACCAGCCAATGGAATCTCTACAGTCACTGATGCCTCTGATCAAATGAGCGGTGACTACAGGTGACAGAGTCATTTTGGGACTAAATTAAATCTGGTTTCCTGGTACAAAAAGTAGGAGAAGTAAAAGAGATTGTATGTCTGCTAATGGGATTCACCAAACGAAGGACAACTTCTGGAAACAGAGGCTGAGGACGACCTTGTGTGTCACGGAGGAACCACTTTAGAGGCTCAACTCAGGTAGGAGCTACAGGATAATTTTAACAACAAAAAACATATAGAAGATCATTCATCCCACTGTGTTTTAAAGCAACTATAGTATCAGTGGATCACATGACTACATGCATGTGGAGGGGGTTACTGAATGAACCTACAGAGAATTATGACCCAACTTTGCAGTTCCCCTCAGCTCTGCAGAGCTTTATGGCATCTTGTAGCTCACTGCTTTGGTTTTCCAGCCCACAACCTTTACTGTTTCGGTTCACCCTTAATGCTCTCATAGAGCCACTTTTCAGTCACAGCAGGCAACTGTTATCAGCGGAAAAGCCACTGTACACTTCCGCTTAGCACTAAACAGCAGATAAATGCAGTTAGAGACTAGCTGGTAAACATAGTGAAGCCTTTAGCAGCTAAAGAGACATTTTTTTCTTCTCAGGAGTTGGTGGAAACCAAAAACAGGGCTAAAAGTGAATTTTGGATGTACATTTGCAAGGTTACCAGAAACATGTCTACAAATGAATTCCAATGAAGCTCTGTATCCACTGGATGTTTGATAACAACGTGGCCATGTATAAACTTAAAATGTAATACTATGTCAGTGTCACTTTCCACTGTCTTCAGTGGCCAAAATATCGAGCATTGTATGTTTAGATTTTGTATATTGCATTTGATTACTTTAAGTTTTCATGCTGTCATTGTTGTAATTTGCTTTGTGTGATTTTATGAACTGCCAGCTGGGCTGAAGGCAATTGCACTGGTGTGTAGCTATGTATTCAGAAAATCCGGTTTCTCATTTTCAACAAGCAAACATGTCAAAGTAAAATAAGTGGGTAGTGCATAAGCAAGATGCTAATTCGATTCTTAATAAAAACCTCAGAAGTAAAAAAAAAAACGGATTATCGCCACTCTTCATTCAACGACTGCACCTGAAGATGTTTGAAAATCTTGTTAACTTCTAAATTGTAGGCAACTATCAATGGCTCTAAGATTTGTACATGCTGCAGCCCCGAACATGACAAACAGGACAAAAGTAGTAATTTGCTTTTTATAAACATAAAATAACAAGAAACCTTTGTGTTGTGCAGCTACTGCAAGACCCAAATCATTCAGCAGTTTACCAAACAGAAAACAGGATAAGATACAAACAGTATGTGTACCAGCTATGATTTAAACTATAATTTAATCGGACACTACAATCTATCAGTTAAGGTCTCTATATTCACGGCCTTCTTCTCTGGTTTTGCCTAATTACAGTATGTATAAATATATTTGTTTTCTGTCAGGTCTATTCAGTATTAAATCTCATACTGTCCTCTACATCTGCTGCCAGTTGGAGAGTGACATGTTGATTTATGAGACTTGGAGGAACAGTAATGAATTAATTAGGTTGATAAGATGCACTCCTCAAGGTCACTGTCCAGCGATTCTCATACATATGCTCACTCTCTGTAAATCTCATTAGTACAGGCAGAATGAGAATCAATCAATCAGCAAATGACCGTCCAAAGACCTGACAACTGTCAACATCGTTATGTTTCACCCACATGTATATTTTAGCTTTATTTATTGTCTTTAAAATCAGCTTGTTTACACAGTTTAGTAGATCTACTGTGTCCATGTATAACTGCTGATACAAAACACCATTATGCATGGGAGGACACAGGATCCTGATAAGCACAATGATTTTCAGCAAGTTTCAGCAGCATAACTTACTGAGAGGTGATCGTACATTGATTTCGTTGCCTAAAATATAATATAAAATAGATCTACTGTGATTTACTGCAACTATTTCGCCCCTTATTATAAAAATGATCAATACTTCCCACCACATGCATACATGAAAAGTAATAAAATTACTTCAGTATAGAGAATAATATCAGAGCTGGTGATAGAGGCTTTTTAAGATTTTAAACTTAAAACTGCAATGGAAAGTCCTCTTTCACTGAAATACAGTCACATAATATATTCCCACAATATATACTTGTGATTCATCTCCAGCCCTTACAAGTTTGATGAGACATCTTGTTGTTATCGATCATGGTTCTATGCACTTTATGTAAAGCTCTTATTTGGAAGTCGCTTTGGATAAAAGCATCTGCAAAATGCCTAAATGTAATGTAAATGTAATATACACTGTCCTCTATCTGTAATTCAGTGTATTGAATCTACACATCTTTAATATACTTTGTATATATTTATATATTTTGCACATTTAATATATTGTCACAATAGCAATCCCATATATTGTTGCATGGCCTTCATTCATGTCTTGTCATATTGAACAAGAACTATTGAAGTTCATGAACATGAACTATTCAACTAGCAATAACAAAGTAATAGTTGTGAAATATTTTGTAATTAACACTAATAATAATAACAAAGTAATAATGGGGTAAAACTGCAGTAATAAAGACAATATCATTAATATAAGAGGTTTTATTTTTGTTGTAGCATAATATTTCTAAATAAAACATTAGTTATAATGGGGTGGAGCATCTTAGTTAAGAAAGTCAGGCAATAATGAGGCAGAACTTATCAGTAATAGCATAACTGTAAATCAGCTTCAAATGACATCATGTCATTGCAAAGTGCATCTGTACAGTGTTTTAGCTGCGTTATATGATGCTAGAAAAAAGAGGCTAGTGCCTGAAATGTAAAGGGTCTAAAGTACATAAAGGTGCACAAACATGCGACATTTACATGTTATAGAAAAGTATTTTCCAATATAAGAGAAATACAGATGGTTGCCTGTTGAGGGTGTGTTTAAATGTGTGTCTTAATTTTGTCAGAACATTATGTCACTAATAAAAAACAAAAGAAAGGAGTCTTTGAATTTCAGATTTAAAATCAAACTAAAAAGGGTTTTACAATTTTAAACACAGCAGTTTTTTTAAGTTTCATCTGTGACTGACTTCACTATCAAACAGCATCTCACATCTTATGTTACCAGTGTTCCACTGAGCTCTGATACTCCTCCAGGGCATGCAGTATGTTACCGCCCAGTACCCTGTGTCTGACCGAGCAGTGTTTTGTTCAGGTGTGGACCTTTCTGAACCCCACAGTCTCACTTACCTGACTGCACCAGCACCCACGCACCCTCTTTAATCCTCCAAGTGTATTAAAGGTATTAGAGCTCAGAACCTTAACAAAGGATGTCCTTTAAGCTTTGTCCTGAATATTCAGTACCTGATCTTCAAAATGTAAAAGTTATTGGAAAGGTCACAGATTATTATTAGCACTCAAACAACTTAATAAACACATAATTTATATATGAACAGATGAGAAAGGCATATTGTAAGATACTTGTTAAATACTTGCCTCTGGTTACTGAAATTGCTTATAAATGTGTTGGCTATGGCTCAGCAGGTAGAGTGGGTCGTCCACTTATCACACGGTTGGTGGTTCAAACGCCACCTCTTCCTGTCCACATGTCAAAGTGTCCTTGGGCAAGACACTGAACCTCAAATTGCTCCTGATGTATGGCCAGCACCCTGTGTAGTAGCACTTGTAAAGTTCCTTGGATGAAAGTGTTATATATAAATGTAGCCATTTCAAGTTGTTTGCAGGCTTTTTGATTAAGAGACAAGTGCACAGAGGATCTGATGGTAGAGCAGGCACATTTGTTGACAGCCTTCGCTGGTAATGACTGCAGCACCAGCTGGCTACCCTCCATACAATGTGCTTAGTCAACCTTTGATGCAACAAACACAAATTCTCAAACTTTCTTGTTCATCCATTCCTTGATGTCGCAACAGATAGATAGCAAAATATTTTTAACACTTCATTGCAGAAGTACGGTACCTTTAAATCTATTCAGTGAGTTTGCAGTAACACTGCTGCCAAGGCAATGTAGCAACAAATACGTCGATGCTACCTTGAGCTGGGATTTATTACCTGGTTCTGGTTACTGTTGCATGTTACTTTAACTGATGCTTCTGTCTAGTGAGTTGGGAAAACATTACCTTGCTGTCAACCAAATCAATGGAAATGGAAATAATTTGAAGCTCAAGAGCAAGATCACATTTCAAATGTTCTTCTTCCTGTCATATGTGCGCTGTATGACGGCCTTCCTGACCTGCATGTCTGTTTATTCCTGTTTCCTGTGGCCCACGCACCCTCTCCCTTTTCTCTCTTTCCTCTCTCATAGTGTCCTGCTCGTGAGGTGTCACTGAATAGTATTGTTCACAGCGTATAGTAAGGATTTACAAAACACATCTCTGTATGTGTGTGTGTGTGTGTGTGTGTGTGCGCTTGTGTTGCAGACTTTCACTGTGCCTCTTACACAGCAGGGTCAATACAGAGCACTTCGTCACTACACTAAATAAAGAGAAAACAACAGACTGAGAGCTGACAGGACTACTAATAACTTTTCATAAATACTGCACGCTACACTGCAGCCTGCTGTTGCTGCAAAAACCATGTAAAGGAAAACAAAGCAATAAAGTCAACAGTTAATTATATAGTGTATATCCTAGTTTGTATGCCTGATTGTTCTTCAAGGCTAACAATGCAGAATTGTGGACACATAATACTCAGTCTTGTTTAGCAGAAGCATTTTTAATTAAACTGGCCTTTTTCTTTTATTATTAGGTATTAGTCATGACATTGTTTTCATAATATTTACTCTCTTTCCCCTCAGTGCTCAAGTTCATTAACGTTCACTGGCCTTCAGAATACAAATGGTATTTACTGCTAAATCCAACAGTCCAAGATTCATTTCAAGGTGTTTTCATGCTCAGAAGGAATCACACTTTGCAAAGTATGCCAACAAGAAGGGAAGCAGGAGGAGATAATTTCGAAGTCATGTCATCCTCCTGACAACATCTGTCTTACACCAACTGACTAACTATGCAAAACTCTAGGATAAAATGTTCCACGCATGGCGTGCTTCTGTTCTACAAATCACATCAATCAGCGTGTACATCTGCTTCTCTGCTTGAAATGTGTCATCTGCTAAGTGAGAAAGAAAGTAAGATGAATTAATGATGATGTGCAACAGTGACAACAGAAGATGAAAGCCTGACACGACTCACAACTTTGAAATGAAGGCTTTGAAATTTGTACCTCAACTTTTTCTTGATGCTTCAATGAAGAAAATATTAATTGTTTTTCAGTAAATACTGATAAACATCCCTCCACCAAATAATTTTTCTGTCACTTTTACGAGAAAAAAATGATCATGTCATAAATCAAAACTTAATAACCCACATAGTTAATGTCTTGTAAAGGGCTAAATGCTGACTTCTAATTATTCATACCTTTTGTAACTAATCAGCATTGTCAGCAAACTTACTGTAGTCTGTAAGAACTTAATTGCTGTGTGAGTCCTCTTCTTATTTACAGGCATTTCTTCCCTAGGGCCATACTTACTCTACATTTGGAAACCAAATAATTCCAAGCTGTTTCCCCCAAACACCTCATTTGTACCCTGCAGCCCACATAACATTATATAGTCATTGTGCTGCATTGTTGGTAGCATTGTTTTTGATGTGTTCTTGCTTACATCATCTACAATAAATGTATAAATGAAAATAATAAAAAATAACTAAACAAAGACACACACTCACACACATACACGCAGTTGGAGCTCAGGTTTCCATTCAATTTCAGGGAACTGCAGCATCCAGAATCACTCTAAAAAGGAACACTTACTATATAATGCATCATTTTTGCTTCACTCGTCTCAGGGCTACAGTACAAACATAACCAGACTCAGAGCACATACAGTACAGAGCCATCCTGAACAAACACAGTGTAGGTGAGCAACGCTGCAAAACAACTATCCTGGTTTTGTTTTGCCTGAGAGATTTAGCTGTCATTGATGCCAGTGTTGGCCGTGTTGCAGTTTTTGTTTTTTTCTGCTATTCTGCAGTTTTGCCGCTGGTTAGTTCAAGGAATATTTAGTCTTAAATCAACCCAGTTGTGTGGGAGTGAGGGAGATGTGTAAGGAAATGTATGTATTGCATTTTGATGACCATGCCGTTTTATTGTGGCAGATAACAGATGCAACTCTGATAAATCCCATTTTCTAGTGGCAATTTCTGGAAAAGTCAAGATAAATACAGTGCATAGATTTATTATTATGCAACTCACTGACAGACTGGTGGGAATGTGTCTAATTATAAAGGAGAAATATTTAAATATAACATCATATCTCAACATCATCCCTCATTATAGCCACATTACAATATGATGACGGTTTCATGTGTAAATCTGATCATTTATTATCACAATTACATTTTCCAGGAATGGTTCAATTAACATGCAGGTAATTTAAACTTACATTAGGGGCTTTGCTTGCAATCAAATTGATTATCTGTAGATGGAGACGGAGAAGCAACCAGGAGCAAATTTAGCAGAAACATGAAAGGCAGAAGGGTCAGTATTTGTCAGCATCCATGTGGAACGTCTTGTAAAACCCATTTTTTCAAAGAGCGTCTGCTGTCTTGAGAGGAAAATAAAGTACCACCGAGTGAAGAAGGTGGTCTTAATATCATGCACCCTGAGTTTACAGCTCCAGCATGAATATAAAGTCTGAAATTCTCCTCATTTTTTGGACACCAGGAGCACAGAGGAGCACAGAAGAATGAAAGGCTTTACTTTATCAGAACACCAAAGTTCTTTCTCCCTGCATGAACGAGAGGATCTACTGAGGCAGGACATTTCTTTTTCACTGCAGAGACTTATAAGTCTTTTGCTTAATTGCATTCAGGGATTCTATTGTTCAGTTTTTATCTGCCAGCTTTTTTCCTCTCAAACCATTTCCCTATTCACCAATGTCTCCCTAACAGAAACCACACAGTGTCTTAGGCTGGGCAATTTACCTCAATAAAGCTAATTAATTTGGAGAAACAAATGGCTGGGTAAGTCATTGTGTGAAAATTAGCAGTAGTTGCAGTCATCTGGAAAAACCCATTTGACTTTAACATGAGACTGAATAAAGGTTTGAGCAATATGTATTACAGGTCATTTTAACTTAAAGCTGGTATCTTTAATGTTTTTGATCAATATATTGTTATTGCATCGTCAACATGACTAAAGACTCAATTTGGATACTTGCGTAAGTACACTTTTGTGTAGTATACTCTGTACTTACTTGCATAGCGTAGGAATTTCCACCGCCATTTTCATAGGCTGGTGGTCCCTCCGCCTCCACTACATAGACAAGATGGCGACCATTGAGGGTGAAAAGTGTCCAGCGTTCCACACTCAACTTGTTGACCGTTATGAGTACATAATCCGGGTACTCATAGTGTACTGCATTTTTCCACAATTGAGATGCAGCTTTAGTCTTTTTATATTAACAATGGATGAAATGACTTCTTATAATGTGAAAGAGGTCGCTCATAGTGACAGAACTACAGAAAATTACTCTGCAGCTCCCCCAAGCCTACAGTGTTTTAGCAACTTTCAGCTAATTGATTTGGTTTTACAATCCTCAACTTTACTTTTTTGGTTCACTCTCACCGCTCAGCATTGCTTTCGACCACAGCTGTTTTCAGAGAACAAGCTCTAAAATCTACATTACACTACCTGCCCAGCAGACAGATACAATTAACGACTAGCTTGTGAACAAAGTGAAGCATTTAGCTGTTAAAGAGCCATATGTTTCCCTCAGGAGATGACTTTGATCCAAAGAAATGCTAATTGCTGGAGTGTAAATACAGTAGGTAACTGTTTGCTGTCATTTGTCGCCTCTAAATGCAATTTCAGCACATTATCAGCTAAGTTGTAAAACTTAGTGAGATCGCGTTTACAACTTGTTGAGCCTGCCCCAAGAGGTGCATGGTCTTTAAATGTTCAAGCCAACAGTATACTCAAACCAATTCCACCTTTACTGACCTGTTGTGTTCATCATCATCCAGGAAGACCAGTTGGTGTTTACTTCTTTGTCTGAGCCGAGCAGCCCACAGTGGAGGAAGATACTCAGATGGATAGTCACTTCCCTTTACTCCTTGTCTGGTGACTGACACTGAGCTGTTTTTCTCAAAATCAGCAAGTGGATCATATTGAGTTCAGTCACCGTTGACCAAAAGCCATGGACACATGCTTAATGCTTCACAGTCTCTCATTGTGTTTGGACTGTTACAGCAGCATTATAAAGTCATAGCAGAACCCTTTTGAATGAAGCTTTAGATCAGGAATTTGATTCCCTATAAAAATGGATACGGCTATGAAACAGACGGATATAAATTGAGTAAATAAATACACAGCCTGAATAGAAAAAAACATGATAGACAGGTAAATGTTTGGGGGGTCGGGTAGGGACAGCTTACCTTGCATTCACTGGCCACAGCATTACTATTTGTTGGCTTCAGGTACTGTGGAGCAACACAAAGACAAAACAATGAGACAGCAGCAAGCAGGATATTGTGGTTTTTCAAATATGAGTTTAATAAACATCACCACACTCCACAGTGGAAATCTTCTTTTTCAGATAATAGAGAAGAGTGGTTAAAATACGGATGTAATTTTGAAAAAAGTCTAAAGTCCTGCATTGTTATGACCTCATGCAGATAAAAATGTAAATTTTACTCTGAGAGTATAGTGCTAGAGGAAAGGCTGTAGCATCATAAAAATCAAATGGGTTTATTCCCACTGGGAGCATGAATGTGCTCAACAAATTGTGTTTCTGTGACCCTGGGATGGTGCCAGAGAGTTCATATTGTGGATAGTAAAGGAGCTCAGCAAGTTTTAGGGCAATCCACCCATTAGGTTTTTCATATTTTTTGTAACCTGGAGCAATGCCCTCAGGGGCAGCAGCTCCATGAATATCCACAACAAATGTCATGTAGATCCACAGTGTTGGGGAGTAACTAGTTACATGTAACGGTGTTAAATTATTAAATTACAAAATAAATGTAATAGTAATCCGATACAGTTCCTAAAAAAAGTAATTAAATTACAGTTACTAATTTAAAATGTTGGTGATTACAAAGGGGTTACATCCAAATATTTTCTTTCGGCACATCAGGCTCTTTCAGTGCTGGAGATTCAAAAATACTTTCCTCATGAAAACAGAAACAGGCTCTAACATTACTGTACAGTGTAAAGTTTGTTTACCAGGTGAAAATGCTGTCAACATCAAAATGCTC
>JAVQJL010002941.1:0-29700 GCA_036024295.1 Nannoperca obscura
TGAACCAAAGTAGGTTGTGATATTTTAGTATTAAACATAATGCATGTTCAGTATATAGTTATATATTTACATTTTTGTGTTTTTCTATCACACAGATATTCATAGTGGTATTAATTTCATAAAATCTTTAGAAAATGTGGATAACTTTTGTTTATGAAAATCACGTCAAATAGCTTCATTGTGATTCTTGTATGAAATAAATCCACAATGTATGGTGTGGTGGGAAATGCCTGCTGAGCCGAGGGATTTTTGGGCTGCACCTAAACATAACATTGGAATATAAATAAAAATGGTTCACAGACAGTATGTTGTTGGCTGATGCAGTAATGCTGACAGGGAGTAACGTGCCAGTGTTTGCAGGGACAGATCAACAGATTAAATCATGCACATGCCTACGAAGAACACCCAGACAGACTCTAAAATCAAAATTCATCAGTAGTATTGATGGTGGTTCTTCTCACAAACATCCTTATTCTTAGAATCAACCCCCTATTTGGGTGATAGCTCCAACACAAGCTGACCTGGGGAAAAAATGTAAACATTAAGGGGAATCCGGATGCTCACAAGAGTTGCCCAAGCAGCACCGACATTTAAAACGCTGGTTTGGAATCGTGTGCAGTAACGCATCAACCCACAATCATTCAAAATATTAGTGTTCTATGATCATGTCAGTGGTTGTTCACATCAGATTTTTTTGTAAACAAAGTGGTCTATATTTTCAGTTAAGATCAGCCTGACAAACAAAATGCTTTAAACTATTTAGTAAAAATACCTTTAACACATATTTGGCCCTCAAATTATTTGATTAGCTTATGACTAATCAATATAATGAATCGTATTGTGACAAAATAGGACCATTGAAAGTACTAAGTGGTACTAAGAAATGTAACTTACAGTTGAACCAAAGCCGTCTTTTTGGAGGTTTCTGTTTAATTTTACGGCACTCTGAGGTCAAACACAGTGGTGTGATAATTGATGAGCACATTGATTTCAGCCTCTCTTCCGGCCTTTATACTTTTTTTGGTGGATCAGGTGTGTCCCATAAAACGGGATAAAACAGTAGGGGGTTTGGGGAGGAGGAGGAGGAGGAGGAGGTTGAGGGGGGTGCACAGTGTAGAGTTACGGTCAAGAAAGAGAGAAAGAGAGATGGCCAGGGGAGTACAAGCATTAATGCACTCTCTGTGTGCTGGACGCGTACTGTTACAAAACACACACTCTCACAAACACATAAGCACACTGCGGGTGCTGGAGTGAAAGGTCAGCTGGCAGACCACGTCCTGACTTCCATCGCTGCAGCCCGCTCCCGAGACCTGAGCCAAGGGGAAACAAATCAGAAAGCTCGAGTAAAACGTTTCACGTCTTCAGTAACAAACATTGAATTTAAGCAGAAAAAAAGTGAAATCTGTAACGCAGCTTGGAGTTCCTCCTATTTACCGTTCATCAGCAGTATAGAAAAAGTTAAGAAGCTGTTTTTAACACACCATAATGTAGTTGCACGCAGCTATAAGGACGTTTTGTAAGTGTTTATTAATGTACAGTATTAGTGAACAATTATAAATTCACATATGAACACATATTTTATATGATTACAATTGTTTTACTATAATATCATTCATTATCTGTTTATACACCATCCTCCACTTATGAGTGCCCAGTTATGGTTTTTGACAAATACATTAAGCAACAGATATCTGCTTACAAGTACATTATAGTGCGTTATAAACCATTTATTACATGTTTATATACTGCTAAATGCTATATAAGAGTGCTGCTGTGAAAACGAAAGAGAATTGTTAGGTGTTTAAAGGGTGTGTCTTTGTTTGAGCATGTGTATAATGTAAAAGGTAAAGAAGTAAGGGTTGTAGTATTTGTGTGTGTGTGTGTTTGTGTGTGTGCACGCACTTGGGGTTAAGAAAGGCTCACCTGGGCTCCCCCCCCTACTGTAAATTCCTAGATGGGAGACAGACACGGGCTATTCTGATCGCATTAGGTTCACTCCGATGGCTTTTCCAGCTATTGTCACTTGACACCGCTCCATTAAATCTGTCCAGTGTAAAGATTAACTACACCATTCTTTATGCTTTCACTGGGTGCTCACTCTGAACACCAAAGGGCAGGTTAAATCATGCACAGGATTTTCATAGTGTGCTGTATTTTACGTTCAGCCTATCCAGCCGTTTACTTGATGTTATATCAACTAGCAGTACAGAGTGTCACTCAGATAAATTGTTGTAAAATCTAGTCCATTCATCAGTTTAGTCCCCCTTTTTATTTTTGTTAGTAGCAGTCATCTGATATCACGATAACACAAAAAAATTAAGATGCACGTTTTGTCACTTTGTTTTTGTTTTTTGTACTTTTTGCTTCTTTTTAACTCATTTGGTTTTTAACCTTTCTTGACCCTGATATTCACCATACCATTATCAAAACACATTTTTATATAATAATTCAATAGGTGCTATTGTTGTTATGATGACAACATATTTCAGAAATGTTTTTATATTTTATATATATTTAGTAGGATGAGACGTATCACAGGAAACACGGATTCCACTAATCGACTGTGATATCAAATATATTATCAACCTGGATATGTTCACTTAAACTTCATTGTACTAAGTTTAGTTTCCCCTTATAGTTTATATGTTTCTGCTTTAGGAACAATAACATTTGAACTGTCAATACTCTGGTGGTCATTAATAAAACTATTCACACAGTTTTGCTTTATAGTCTGCTGCTAACAACACATTTCTCTGTCATTTAGTTGATGTTTTGTTTACTTGATGTCACAGGATCGTGAAACGTAAGAAAGGTGTGATGCGAGTATGTAAGAGAAGTTGTATTGAAGGTTAAAAGGTCAGCAGCTCCAGAGAAACGCTTAGTCATCAATAGATGAAAGGTTCTGCATTCTATTACAGGTAAGTTTGGTAGCTAAAGACAAATGAAAGGATAAATAAATTTTTTACCAGAGGCAATTGCATTTTAAATAGAAATAAGTTTTTCTTGCTGAATTCTGATATTCCTGCTGTGCGCACTTTCATATTATGTAATATATATGTTTTATATATATATATATATATATATATATATATATATATGTTCATTACCATGAATACAGTTTTCAAATATTTCAATTACAACATAATGTGGCAATGTTTCCTGTCCCATTTATTATTACCATCTTCTGTATCTTCTTTTTAGTCTTTGTTTACTGTGATTGTGTTTTTTTTTTTACATTTCCCCATTTTAACTAAATTTAACTGTTTTCTTTTTCTAAATGTTTTCCTTAATACTTCACAGAAAATAGTGACGACACTAATATAATAAGAAGAGAAATAAAATAAGAATAATAAGGTCTTGAACTTGAACCTCGTTTTCAAGTCTTTCTTGTTTTAAGTGATTAAATGTTACGCAAACTCATTAATATCCTGCTCTGGGCTCATCTTTTTCCAACCCACGAGCAGATGACAGCAACTTCCTTCTAATTTCGATCAATCAGTATTGATGTTGTTTTTGCACACTAGGCCTGTCTGTCTGAGTGTGTACAGTGGAGGTTCTTCTGTTTCCAGCTAAACATACTAACGGGTTCAACCTGCCAGACTGTTGACTCAGCACACTGTGTGTGTGTGTGTGTGTGTGTGTGTGTGTGTGTGTGTGTGTGAGTGAGAGAGAGAGAGAGAGTGACACTTTAATGACGGCACTGTGCAAAATCAATAAAAGAGGCCATTATGTTTTTAAAAACTTTGCTTACAAGATACGTTGTAGGCTTCATTAAATGGTACATGTGTATATTACAGCTTTAACATCCCCCACAGTTACAGTAGATGAGCATTAACTGTGTATAGCTTAACATCAGAAATAATTCGTTTTTCATGTCCTTACTCTTTGTCATTCTGTAAAGGTAATCACAAAAGTAAGTGGGGGTCATTTTAAAGAGAGCAAGTTTGTGGAATGTGGCCTCTAACATATATCCTTGCACCTGAGGTGGGAGGGTTGTTACCATTGCGATCAATGTGTAAATGGAGAAGAAAGGGATGATGAGGTGAGTATAAATGAAGGTTCCTGCTTGATAAACATGATCTGCATCATATGACACCAATAAACGCACAGTGACCTGCCACAAAGATGCCCACGAAATCCCACTCTTCCACTCGCATTCGCCTGTTGCATAGACACACTGCCACACTGTGCTCACTCCACTTAGTGCTGTGTAGATTTGTTTAAAGGGTAACAAAACCTCAGAACAGACGTGATGAAAGGTAACCATTTGGTTTTCTCTATAATTTAGGGGAAAGCAAAAAGCAGCAGAGTTGGGAGCAAAAAAACTGAAAAGGCTGACATCCCTGTTTGAGCTGAACACTGCTTCCACCTGGTGATCAGAGAGTGGAACTGCATGTGTGTAAAGCAGGGACCCCACAGGGTGGTCCAATATGAGCCTTTACTCTCTTCTGCATGTATACACAGGGCGATATAAGCAGAAGGGTTGCAAAAAAAAAAAACCCATTAAGACTAATATTAAAACATAGAAAACTTAAATGAAAGGATAAACATCATAAAAGAAATAAAAAGACACTAAAACAGCAATAAATACATTTAAATAGGGTGGCAAGATCGTCTACTTAACCTGAAAGGTGTACGTCTAAAAAGTATAGGGCTTTTTCTTAGTAAAGAATCTCATACCTACAGTATGTCGTTGCTTCACGTGTGACAAAGAAAACAGACATGCATCATGTGACAACATGATAGTAGCTACATAATTTATGGTGGATATAATGTCAGTACAATAGACATGAATGTCTTTAAAATCCATGTTCTTCTCCATCCTGTTTTCTTTACTGTCTAATCAAGTAAAGTCACTATGAAATGAGACTATAACAAATATTTATAGTTCTCTCTCTTTCTCTTCGTCCTTCCCTCTTATTCCCATCTGTCCTCCTCCCTCCCGTCTTCCTCTTCCTGATAACTTACACTAGACTGGTTTCCAGGCTGTGGACTCCTCTTGTTGTTATTTTTCTCTCACCCACAGCAGTGGCAGCTGCTTGAAGTCTCTTTTGCTTTGTTGCCGTTCACTTGCTGCTTGATTAGCTTCTCCACTGCACTTCAAACGCTCCTGGGTTTCAGCCAAAGCAATTTTGTAGTGAGAAATGCAGAAAACATGCCACGGGTATAATTTCACTACACAATGAGAGGTAGGCATAGAGGGGGGGATATGTGTCAGTGACCTTAAAGCTTCTGTATACACCATTTGTTATTTACTGCACACTTGACTTGACACACACACATGTAACTACTGGAATGGATCTGGAAGCCATGAATGTTGTTAGCAGCTTGCATAGGCAACAGGAAAGGCTGCGTGTTATTTCGAGTGAATGTATGAAGCTATACAATGAATATTTTTCATGTAATGACTTCCATCACTTGTCCACCAGTTGTGTTTCTCTTCCATCTTATCATTTTAAGTCAAATGTTCACCCTTGAGCTCATGATGACCCCTTGTGGTTAAAGTAGGACATTTCTTCTTATTATAGCAGGATTATTGCATAGTGACCCATGTTAAAGCAACAATAAAAAGAACTCTAGGCCTATGTAATTGTTTCCTTTACAATAATACGTTTATTATTTTTTTAAATTACACATTGAACAAGATGTAGTGTAGGATTTGTTCCTTTGATGACATGTGAGACTATAGAACACATTTAGGCTGTTTATTTATTATATCTCAACTTATTTGTCTAGTCCTTTCTAACCCATTGCCCATTTTCCCCTTCAATGTTAATCATCTTGTAATAGATAAGCCATGTGTTTTGCCCCCTTAAAAGCAAATCCTGGGTATATGCAATTAGAGTGCTGTGGTTGTATTTGTGAGAAGAGAAAGCTATAATGATGATTATACATGTAAATTGCAGATAGCTACAATTGTCATGGTGTTAAATTAACTTAACTTACGGTTGATAGTGACCGGCTGCCTATCCCACGCTCACTGGTGCATTTAAAGCCATCCTCAGTCAAATAATCCTTCTTTAGCAATATCTCAAATGAGTTTTAAATGATATTAGAGTGTGTAATTATTTAAATGCAATAAAACACCCTATTCGGGTGAATGTGAGTTGTTATAGATCACTAGATGGCAGTGTTACATAATGAGACAGCTACCTACTCGACCAGTACACACACAGACAGAGAGTGGACATGGTGTGTGTGTGAGAGAATATGTTCCTGTGTGTGCTTTCACACACATCCGCACAGTGTCTGCACTCGTACTCTGCATGCGTGCATGTGACATTTGAATGAAGGAACGCAAGGAAGTGATATCTTAATCCCAGAACAAACACTAGCCAGGGACCCACTCATCTCTCCTCCCTGGGGCTTTAAAGGCTACCAGTACGCTGGAGAGGATTACTTCAGGGAAATCAAAAGAGTGCACATTTGCACATTGCCCACTGACATCGTCACACCAAGAACAGACACCACTGAGTTAAGCCAATTGACCATTTACGCAGCTCTCAACCTCTCTGTTTGCCCTCTCTCTTTTCTCTGCAACACATTCAGTTTTGATAGTGTGTGTGCATGGGTGTGCATGTGTGTGTGTGTGTGTTTGTGTGTGTGTATAAAGCAGAGAGAGAAGAAGATACTGACAAAAAGCCAAAGATTTGAGGTTGAAACTAAAATTACAGAATATCCTGAAGAGTATGTGTTTAGTACTGTGTGATTTATAAACTCCTTCTGAGGAAAGTAAGTAGGATATATCATCCTTCCTGTCAGTGTAGTTATATTTACAGTGCCAGAAGGAATCACCTCGCTGATGAACTTCTCAACAATCTTGAACTGAACAACTTTAGTAACAATGTGAACTTTTGAAGGATATTTAATGTTTTGACTTGTAACCGCTCCTCTTTCATCCACCTCCACAGTGGTACATTAGCTCTCTGAGCTCTGAACACTCGGGCTGTGTTTGCTTTCTCCTCGCCTGGCTCTTATGGGAGCTGTGCAGCTGCTGCTGCTGCTTGCTGAACTGGACTGACTGAAGGGAGTGCGGAGAACAAGGCCGGTGCATGCTTCAATAATGCATGTGTTTTGGAGGCCACCTCGGGACAGAGGCCATTTTTAAAGAGGTGCTTTAAAGATACTCTACGACCGACTCATGTACAGGAACCTATTAAAAATAGAAAAAGTGGTCGGACAAAACAGCACGCTTCAGCTGAGGGCCTTCAGAGCCCTGAGCCGGTTATTAACTAGCAAGGTACATGCATGCACCTCTTAGATGCTCTCATAGACAATGAATTGTGAAGGGCGAATTTGAAATAGGAATTTCATTAATCTTTCTCCGTTTTTTTTCCAGATGGTTAATCTCCATCCAAGAGCAGCTATGACAAGCAAAACCTTTCAGTCGCATAGAGGAAGCTGCATATTTGAGGAGGGAAGTGGACAACGGAAAATTCTAAATGAGGAGACTATAATTTGGCATACAAACAGTATGCAGCCGGGCATGTTCTTTAAATGTTACCACCGGATACAGAGTGTTTGTTTGCCTGTGTTTACGCATATTGCATTCATGTATTCATCTTGCAGCTGATTTTCTACTGGCCCTTTGATGTATACAATGTACAGGCTTTTAAAAGGTGCAATTTAAAATCCACAGATCCAATCATTTTCTCCCAAAGTGCACTTTTTACCTCCAGACTATATTAGCTAATGAGCCTGTGAAGGTTGGATGTATCTCCATCTAACCAATGAGCTCGTGGAACTGTAAATAGACTCTAGTGACCCCAGATAAAGGATAAAGAGTCCTAGCTTATGGCATGTAAAATGCCGGCATACCCTTCTCCAGCAGCAATGATTTAATGGTGGATTGAAGCCTAGTTGCCGTAAGCATTTCACTGTCCATTTACAGTGAAACCTTCTCTGTTGCCTTCTCTCTGTCCTCTTCCTCCCCCTGCCCCGCTCTCCATAATAGGCAAGTTAAACTCTAAAAGGCCGCGCTCCAGCGGACACCATTATGCCTCTCCTCCTCCTCTTCACCACCAAAGTCACCAGCTCCACCATCTCTCTCTCTCTCTCACTCTCTCTCTCACACTCACACACACACACACACACACACCAGTCAGTCACTTGGCTCCTTGGCAGCCTCTGTAAAACTCTGGGTATCAGTTTTTAAAAATTAACCAGGGATCGGGGTTCCATTACACTCTCTGGTGTCTGAATCCTTGATCTAGGACTAAATGGAGAAGCCGGTTCAGTGTTCCAACATCATTTGACTTTCATGCAATGAAACTTTAATGAGTGTGCCCTGTACAGTGTGTATACATTACATGCGTCTGTGTGTGGGCAGTATGAATTCACTGGCCCGGCTGTTGTCCCTGTAGTGCGAGCCTGTCGTGCACTGACATTAACTAGAGCACAAGGAGGATTTAACAGAAACGTAAGAAGTCCCAACTCAAACAGAGGTACTGCCTTTATGCTGTAGATCGTAGCCTTCGTCTGCACACACTCATGTTGAGCACGTGCAAACGAAGAAAACTGAAAGGCATTTCCAAAGACACCAAACCTGTCAGACTGAGATTTTGGGGAAATGTGTATAAAGTAATGCATAAGACACAATGTTTCCATTTAATGTAATGCAGCAGGCATATATATAGAAATGTAGCTTTTGGTTTGGTAGAAAACACCTTGAATGTTGATCCTCTGTGGTTTCCATGTCATGTGCACTTGACATGAAAGGAAGAGTTTGGGACGAAGCTTTGGGGTCGTGTTTCTTCCGCAACATTCCTCTAGATGGCAGTCAAGGAACACGTTTGGCTCTGCCGCGCTCCGCCTCCAGCCTGGCCGGCGTTGCACCTGCCTGGCCCGCCGCTGTCCCCTCACTGTGTGGACTTTCTTCTGGTCGGGCCTGTTTGTGAGCTTGGGGAGGCTGTCGTCCCGGGTAATCCATCCTATAGTTTTGTAAATGGAGGTTAAATTGATAAGGACACCCAGTCCTCAGTCAATCCACGACCTTTTGTTAAGTGCATTGGCACGGGGGGGCGTATCACCGGGCAGGCTTTACTAAAGCCATTGCTTTTTACAGTGTGTCACATATTAGGTCATCACTGTGAAATATGCTTAACCGATGTGGTGCAATGCATATTTAAGAATTATGGCTCCAGGGCACGTGAACCTTTGTGAGCTTAAAACAAACATTTAAAGGACATCATGTGTCCTACAAATAGAAAATATCCAAGTACCGTTTTGTTCATCCACACAGAAGCACTTAAATAAAGATGCTGATGTTTTTTTATTAATACCAAATGGTCTCTTTTGGTCAAACTATGATACCATGAACAGAAATACCCAGAACATAACAATAACACACCAGTTTGAGGTGTAAATCTGTAACTTTAACATCCATTTTCTAACATACAAATGTAGTTTTACTTATAAATCCGTCCTCCTTCACTCTTGTTTTGGGCGTAAGATAACCCTCTTTTTTTTTTACATGAATTTGAGAGATGAAGAAAGTCCGTCCATTCGTCGATTTTTACAAAAATGTGCAGTCTTTAGTGCAACAGGCCTTGCCGAGTTTTATCGTTGACCTGGAACCTCGTTTCCAGCAAAAATGGACAGTTTCATGTACGACGGTCCCAGATCTTAACTGTTAAGAGTGTGTGCGTGTGAGGTGTCTGGGCACAGCGGGACCGGGTGTCCGTGTCCGGCTTCATCCGGTGCTTTCAGTACCAGAGCAGGCAGGAGCTCCAGCGGATAGACAATAGCCTTCAGCATCAGACCGGGGAACAATCACCAATTCATGGAAGGAAAGGGGGAGTAAAAGGGGGACGTGTCACCAAAACGCACCAAGTCTGAGAGTAGGGCGGAGCCTGTTTGACTGTTGTTTTTTGCAAATAAACAAATATGGTCAGACGTCTGAGAGCGGAAATGAAGAAAAATGCTAAAGTGGCTTTTATTACCGGCTGTTATTGAGTTTTTTTAATGCTGGATCCTTGCAGCTGACATACTTTAATGTTCACTTGAGCCTTTAAATGACTTTGATTAGACACAATAGATTAAACGTTGTCTATTTAAGTTGGTTAATAATAATAATCTTCAACCAAAACATGACCTGAAGATTCATTCTGAAGATAAACTCCCGCACCTTTCCTCTTTCTTTCTGGCACATGGTGTGTATAATGTCTGCGTGTTCTCGGTGCGTACATCAGTGCTGTACAGTGCCGTGCCGTGCCGTGCTAAGAAGGCCTGAGAACGGCGGCAGAAAACACAGGTGCTGGGGCTCCATTTAAGCTGCTCAGTCCTCTGTCCGCTCGGTGTGCACAAGGCGAGAGATCACAGCCTGCACCCAGTGCCCCCCCCCCACACCCCCCAACAGACACACACAAACACACACACACACACAACATCCATATGTGCTGTCCGTGTAAGGCTATACGCGTGCACGTGTGCGCTCGAGAGGGTGGAGGGGTGGCCATGTTCGCTTGAGTAAGCCAGTGTTGGGTTGCTTTCATGTTATGCTTGTTTTAAAAAGATGAGGCTTGTGCAATGCCAGTCCACACTAATAAGCATTAGACTGAAGTATTTCTTGACACCCCCCCACCACACACACACACACACACGCGCGCGCACACCTCCCAACCTGACTATGAGAGAGAGAGTATGATCCCATCTGTCTATACACGGTAGCCTACATATAATGGAAGCTTATACACCGCTGATCCTGTATCATTGCCTCCTGCCTTGTGTGACCTCCAAATTACAATTTAATAGGACACTTTCAAACGCTGCCCTCATCTTAGACAGAGTGTGTGCGCGTGATAAATGGTGAGTGTGAAAGAGACACTGTGTGTGTGTGTGTGTGTGTGTGTGTGTGTGTGTGCGATGGTGTTGGGGGGGTTGATCAGTTGACAACAAGCAGCAGGTGCATGGCGCCAGGCATTGGTAAAAACGCGCACAATTTACGCACCTCTGGCACAACCGAAATTACACAAAAAGTCTACATGTCACACATTTCGCGACGTCGACCTGACCCCATGACCACACATGACTATTAACATATAGCTTTTTTTAAATATATCATTCCAACGGAGTTCATTGAGTTTTATGGTACTTTTATATCTCTTATAATCCCTTTAATATTTCTAAAATCAAGTAAAAAGCTGCAGCTGTTTACTGTAAAATGTGTTGCAGGATAGTTGTGATTTAAGGGTGGTGGTAAGGTGAAAATATAATGTGTATGATGTGTAATTAATGCAGACTCGTTTGTTTTGGCCTTTACAAGAAATGGCTGATTGCTGCTAGTATTTCACATAATAACCCAGAGAAGGAGAACAGCAGCTCTCCGGCTGCAGAGTGGCAGGTCATGGTCATGTAACTTAGTATAAATTACCCCTCAGTCAGGAGGAATACTGCAGCCCTGCGTCTTACCTATTGAAGAAAGGAGAGAGTGAGAGCAGAAAGTTTAGTCCAAAGGGCCCCCGCTCATTCCAGCACTGACAGCCGCGCTACTGAGGCTATAGGAAAACTGGTGCTCTTTGGGCGCTGCATGAATACACACCAATGGGAAAGTTGTGTTCAGTTAACCGGTGAAATCCGAGAAAAAACAGGGCAGGGCAAGTATTTCTCACCGCCAGACTCCGGCTTAATAGTCCCCCCCCCCCCCCTTCTTCTTGTTCCCTATAGTTGGAGTGACAGTGCCTGCATTAACTTCGGTATACAAGATGATGTGTTTGGGAAAGAAAAGGAAGGTAAACTGTGACCTCTAAGCGGATCATCGCGACGCAAACAACCATCAATCCAAGAAGGAATCAGTATTTTCCAGAAGAGCATTCACGTGTGATTTTTCTCCTCTTGAAAGAGGAGCACTTGAAATCACTTTGACTTCAGATCTGGAAGCCATGTGTACATTACCTACCACATTTACTCACTGAATTACACTGGTGGTTTCTGTATTATTTATATTGACAACAACATGTCCCAATATAAAACCTAATCGTCTTTATGTTGTTGATGTTCAGCTTGAGGTTCGCGCAAATCTTGTTTGACAAATGAACTTGCACAGAAAAATGCAAAACAACTTAAGGGAGCGAAAAGAGAAAAACATGCGAGTCTCCATTGTTGCCGCACTTGTCTCACATTCTCGTTTACTCTCATGTAAGTATCACACACAGAGATTACTCCTCGCTAAGTTCCTTTGTCTTGTGATCCATATTTGAGTTGACAGATCACGAACAAGAGCTCCCCCACTGTTAATGACCCCAGCCAGCAACAGATAGACTCACACTTCCAGCACTTTTTTTTTACTACTGCCACTCTGGCCTACATATGTTTACAGCGAGGACCATCGCGTACCTGTTTGCATGCGTACCATTTACATGATTAAACTTGATCTCATGGAAAATCACTATGATATTTAATTTCTATTGACCTTTGGTGTGTCTCTGGTATCAAACCCTAGCGTCTAATTCCAGTAATGCTTATTTAACGCATAGTTTGGTGGTGCATTTATGGACATCCGTCATTGATATTCTATTTGTGTCTCTGAAGTGAAGCGCTACGGACCCATGAAGGGGTGTAAAAGACACATTTTACACATTATTTCAAACCAACACATGCCTGTCATTATTTTTTTCTCAAGTAAGTTGAGGTTATATCTTCATATTTACACTGTGTTTTCAGAGCCTTGGGATAATGAACGTAACGTTGCGCAAATGAAGCCCATTCATCCCTTGTTTTGTATTCATGAGTCCCTATCTGTGGCTCCATCTCTCAGATATAGCCCTAATCCTCTTGTCCTCCTTTGCCGATAAAAAATGCTCTTCAGTTTACGATTAATTTAATCTCAATCATAGCCGGGACGCAGCCAATAAAACTTGTGGAGTGCGTAAATGAAGAGGTGGGGGGGGTGTGATAAGGGTCTGCTGGTGCGGTGGTGCCACGGCCCCTCGGTGCTCTTGATAGGGCCTATCTGTCTCTGTCAGGCCGATTTAAGACCCGAAATGGGTTTAAAATATGATACAGATTTACTTCATCTGCAATCGACTGCCAATGAGTGCGGCGGGAGATGGTTGGTTTCAGCCAGGCAGCGGGCTGAGCTTTGCGTTCCTGCATTATGGCCTCGGTCATTTCGGGATCACGGGGCCCCATTGAGTTGTGTGGCTGCAGCTTGTGACACACTTGTTTTTGTGTGTGATTGGTATCTGGGGGAGACCTGCATGCAGATAGTTTATGCGCAAATTTCATCCAGTGGAGACAAAATATAAAACAAACATAATCTATCGCCTGATTTAAAGTTTACTCCTCTGTAACAATTTTGACTTTTGTCAAACTGAATCTCAGATTTAGCGGAGATGAATTTAACTTTACAACAGTGACAAAACAATATTTTCATTAATTTTAAGTTTGTTTGGGATTTTTTACACATCCGTGCCCACAGCCTCCTCTGTTATTAACCTGCAGCCATTCGATTAACAAATGAAAATAGTCTAATTAGGCACGTTTTTGTACAGAATTTATTTCCTGATCTCTATTCTAACTTCCCCCTTCAGTCTCTTTTGCGTGCGCATCCATGCATAGGATGCACACAGCCCATAGTATTTTATATGTACGCTTTCAGACTTTGCACAAAATCGCCAAACATCCTGGAAAAATCTCTAAACATCCTCTTCAACCCTGACACCACAGGACCCGTGTTACACGTGGAGGCTGTAAAGTTTCACTTTCAGCTGTCTTGTTAAAATCAAAGCTCGGGGAGAAATCTGTCTTGGTGAAAGAACTGCAGGTTTACACTGTTGGTGTCGTCGCCGTGGCTTTTTATGCCAGTCTCCACTTTCTAAAAGTCCTGCGGTCTCCCTGAGCCGAGCAGCAGCCTCTGCCCTACTTTCAGCTGCTAAAGACGTGACTGCAACACTCGCAGTGACTCGACGAGCATTGCAGAGTTGCCTGCAGTTAACGCATCGCCGTATTTACGTGGGGGAAACCCTCAGCGCTGCTTCTAGGAGGCAGAAATCTTTGCGCAAGTGTTTCCACCAAAACTATAGTTCCTGCAACAGTGTCCTATAGCAAACCTGCCCTAGTCTGCAGAATAATTGGTTGGGGATTTAGATGGAAAGGGACTGCAGGAGAGAAAGCCTTTTTTTTGGAGGGGGAAATGGTTCTCGTCCGAGGAAGAAAAGCTCTTTTCAGCGGGCCACAATGGGAGATTGGGACAGGGGAGGAGTCCCATCGTGATTAGCCCATTTAATGGCGCGTTTACTTAATTTCTGTATTCACTAGCAACGGTAAACAAAAGGGGAAATAGCACTCACATGTTTAAGTGCTGCACGACGTTGACGTTTGCCAGAATTTGTAGAGGCAGTCCTATGGGGCGTATTTTATCTACATCACATAGGTTTGATCCAGGGCTGTGATGATAAATGAATAAAGGGGTAAAGCATGACTTCTGGTTAAAAAAAAATGACATTGCAATTACAGCATTACTTTGCGTTTTGTCACTGTCAAAGACCAAACAGTTCACAGCAGTATAACGAAGAGTGTTTAAAAACCGAGTCAACTCTCTTCCGGAAATAAATCCCAAACTAATTTTAGGTGAGTTCAGCCCGCTGAATGCAGGACGTGGCCCGGGCACGCATAAGCCACGACGAGCATTAATGCCTCCACAATCCAATAATGACCCAATATGAACATGTGTTTAGCCACTTATCAATGTCCTTATCCGTAATCGGATGGAGAGACAGACATAATGCACAGATGTATAGCAAATGGAATACTGTATTTGATAGAAATGTATGGTTACATTAACATAATAACCACACACGAAACAAAACAACATTATAGGCTAATGTAAATAAGCGTTTGAGCGACCCTGGGGCGGCAGGAGGGGGGGGGGGCAGCCTGTAGACTTGGATAAATGTTGTAATAACAAGCTATTCAATCTATTTCATTTATATATATATATATATTTTGCATAAATGTGACTGATAACATATGTAATTACCAACCCCCCCAAAAGAAACAACCAAAAGCAACAAAAACGCCTAGAGCACTTCAGTTGTAAGTTTTGACAAATATTTTATGTAGGAACACCAAGAAAAGTGAGGAAGGGATAGAAAAGAGGATGAGACGGGGGAGAGCAATAATTATGTACAAGCAATATTTCTACACGTATATTACAGACCGGGAGAATGATCGCATTATTTGAGATATACATAATTCAATATAAAATTTTGAAAATAAAAATAAAAATCTGATACAGTCATAAACGATTCCGTTACACATTTTTTGACCATGTACCCCACACAGGCAGTGACAGAAGTGTATTTAAAAAGGTGCTTACGACTTTAAATGATTGTCTGATGAACACAAAGTAAAAACAGGATTGCATCTTGTCTGCATGGCAGCTGCTTCGCCGTCATCATCATCACCATCATCATCATCACTTGGACTTAAAACCGAGATGAGGAAACAAAATAGCGACGAAGACACCAAGACGATCTGTTTTTATTCCCTCTGATCGATGTTCCTGATGGAGAATCTTGCATTCAGGCTATTTTCCCTGATTACAAGATAAAAAATAAAAATAAAAAGACATCATGCAAGTAGTCTAGTAGTAGTAGTGGTGGTGGTGGTGGTGGTGTGGGGGTATGAAGAGGAGGGGGAGGCGTGGGTCCTTTGAAAGCGCTTTTTGATAAAAAAAAAAAACCGACGTGCTTTTATCTCTTTTTATTTTAATATTTATATCAATCGGTCCTTTTTTCATCCTCGATATTTCATAAGTCTTTTTTTCTTCCTCTCAGGTCCATTTTCCCTGTAAATATTTCTCTTTTGTGTGTTTTTTTCCTCCGTATCATACATCGCACTCCGAGTCACTGGATGTGACGGACAGGATGGACGTCCCAGTATCAACTCTCTCTGTCATACTGGAAACGCTGGTGGTGGGACTGGCCGCGGTTGAAGGCGACTCTGCCGAGCTGTGAGGGGTGAGACCGGCCTCCGAGAGGGACCTCATTCCGCTCGGTCCTATTGCTTGGTGTTGGAGCCTGGAGAAGAAAAGAAGCGAGGAGGGGAGGGGAAAAAAGAAGGGAAAAAATGAGAGAAATGGCAATTAGACCTGAGAATGTCCCCCTTCCCCTCCTCCTCCTGCAAAATAGGGGTCCAAACTCGCCTTTCTTTCCCCCTGCCGGCCCCAGCCATGCATGCATGTTTTAATCAAATAGCCAGCTTTCAGGGGACAAAACACAGCACTATTTAGACTACCAAATGTTGGAAGAAATGTAATGGGTTTTTTTTGTTTAGTTTTGTTTCTTTAAAAAAAAAGTAGCCATGATAAGCGCGCATGTCAGCAAGGGATTTAAATTTCGTGCCTTATCATTATAGTGTCTTTTGTTAAATCACTTGCAATATGTAGCTATTTTGTTTTTATTCTGGCTTTAGTTGCTGTGTGCATTTGTTATTTTCTCTCTTCAGACTTTTATTTTTAGGATTCACTTTTAAAGCCCCAATGACTCTGCAGCTTCGTGACCAAATGATTATTATTATTTATTCAAATAAAAATATATAGGCTTTTGTCCAAATGCAAAATGGCATGAGCCTTTGACACAGATGCATTTCAGTCTGATGGAAGTGGACGTGTATGAATGAGTGACGTCGAGATCCAGGTTACTCCAATCATCCTAAATGTTTATCTCCAACCCACTCATGATAATAACTCCATCACGGCGGGATAATGTCAGGATGGAAATATATCTATTCATTTAGCAAAAAGATTAGAATAGTGTTCATATGGCTTAGTACTCTCCGAGGTATTTTCTAATCAATTATAGCATTTCAATGGAATGATACCACACTTAATGTTATGAATACAGCCTGTCTTCAAATGCTTTTTAATACGCATGCTCATTTTAGTCAAGTAATATCAATAATACCTCTATTATCCTCTGAGATGATCATTTTCAACAATGCTAAGTAACGTGACGTTAAAATGAGAAATGCACCATAGTACATGAGAAGTGTAGAATGCTATACGCTGTGTAGCTTCAATAAATCATTGCACAGCTTTGGTAACAAACACAATAATATTAAAAATTATTTGCAAGACATGACAATTTCAAATGTATTTAAATGTATAAATAAAACAATTTAACGTTTGGCTAAGTGCTGTAGGCATTAAGGCTTATCCAGTCCTGTTTATTTTATATCTTTTACTGATTCAAAATAATTCATACCACTGTTTACATTATTATCCATAAAATAGTGGTTACACTATAAATAAGTGGAGTTCGATAATGTTTGTATATTTAAGTCCTGCCTTGTTTGTCATGTATTAGACTACAATGCTTTCACTTTTACGGAAATGATGAACAAGCTGTATAAAAAAAACCCCACCGCGCAATAATCACCTCTTCGCTTTGACAGCAATGTAGTTTCTGCATATATTAATATTATTTTATTATTCGCTTATTTGAGCACCAAAACTTGAGTTTTATCATTAGTAGCCTTGTGTTGTTTTTTTTGATAATCCGTATTCTGTTCAAAATACCCGCAGCATTAAATTACACATCTGCCGGTAATGTATTAGGAAGCTCTTATAAATGACAAAGAACACATGTTGTATTTTAAAAAGACAGTTTGGGATTTTTTCACCACAGCATTAAGTGTGTTTTCGATGTTCACGCTGGTTTCACTTCATAACAAAAATGTCGCCGCAGCCTGCTCCCTCCCCCTGCAGACACTCGTCTTTTTCCTAGAGAGTCTCTCCGTAAACTGCACGTTTACTGAAAACTCCTCTTTTGTGTTTTGACTGTATGCACGTTAGAGAAACTTTAAAACAGCTCCGTGTTTGGAGAGGGCTAAAAGAGAAAGAATCACCAACCTGTTTTTGGCCGCCGCGGCTCTGTCTCGTTGCCTCCGGTTTTTAAACCAGTTTCCGACCTGTGTAGGAGTGAGTCCAGTGGCTTGAGCCAGTTCCCTTTTCTTGCTGGGATTTGGATATGGGTCCTGAAGGTACCACTCCCTCAGCAGGCTCCGTGTCCGTTCTTTGAAACAGTGGGTCTTCTGCTCGCCGTCCCAGATGGTCCGAGGCAGCGGAAACTTCTTCCGCACCCGGTACTTATCGACAGGTCCGAGGGGGCGACCGCGGAGCTTCTCGGCCTCCTGGTAGTGTGCTTCCAGCCACATGGCCTGCAGTTTGCCGTGCGAGTCCTTGGTGAACTTGTGGTTCTCCAGGATGTGGTAGAGGTCTCTGAAATTCCCCGTGTGGAACGCCACCACGGCCCGGGCGCGCAGGATGGACTCGTGCTTGTTGATCGCCTCGCACGCTCCCGGAGCCACAGGCAGGGACCAGAGGAAGCGGCCCAGCCGTTCGATGTCCCCGGTCTCCTCCAGCGTCTCGCAGACGCTCGCCACCTGCTCCGGGGAGAAGTTGAGTGTCGGTAGCTGAAACATGGACAAGTCTTCTGGAGACCTGGTGGTGGGAGCGCTGTTCGCCAGGAGCAGAGGGCGATCAGCGAAGTTTGGCAGGAAGAAATGGGAGGGATAAAGCTCTAAAGGGGATCTGAAAACCATGGAAATGACCTGAGAGAGAAAGAAAATTATCGAGAAAAGGGAAAAACCGAAAAAACACGGCAAGTAAAAAAGATTGAATGATTCAATGGCTATCGCCTAATGACACCAGCCTCATAATATCTCCCCCCTAAATCCGCCGTTGAGTGTAGCATTGAAACATTTTGTTTCCCTTTTCTATTGGTCTTCTTGGTGTCGTTGTAGCGTTGTCATGGCAGCCCTGCCAATCACTGTCAAGCGTGCCAATCATTAGCCAGTACGTAGCGCGAGGCTTTCACCACTTGTGCAGCACGCACTGGGGGTTATCAGAGTCTCGGATCTCCACAGCAACCCTCCCACCGCACCGCGCGCATCAGGCACAAGCCAATGCTCGCCTATCTGCTGAATGGAATGAGCAATTAGAGGGTGGAATATTATTGCGATCTTAACGAGGCTCGTTAAAGCTAAAAAAGATACAGTAGGCTATGTAGACTGGAGATGCTTAGTAGAGACGGGAAGGGAGGGAGGGAGGCAGAGGGAGCTTTAAAAGGGTGACAAATGGACAACCAATGACTGCAACTCCGGAATACACGTTTTGAATAGAAGCGAGTCCATTTACACATTATTTCCGTACAGTTTTTCCTGTAGTAGCTACTTTTTAAAAAGCTTTTTCATCAGTCCATTCCTTTTTGTGCGAGGGAAGGGTCCTGTACGTTTTTCCTTTTCATATATGTTATCACCTTCCATTTTCTTGTGTTCTAAAAGATACAATTATGACACAATCCTGTAATCGTTTGGCCGCTGCCCTGGATCTGTCGATGATTTCGTGACCGTCCGAGGTCTGAGCATGACTTCGCTCGGACTCGCTGGTGTGTGTGGTCACTTTGTGTGTGGTGGGTGCTGGTCCGGGTGTAGGCTGCAGCGAGACGCCGTTCCCCCTCCTGCTGTCCCCGGCCTTGCCTCTTGGAAGCTGGGCGCAGCCCTGGCCCCCTGCCCGCTGCCTCCTCTCCAACCAACAACATTTATTGTTCCAAATGAATATCGATGCGCAGCGTTGTGTTGATTAAACAAAGGCCATGGCGTTTCAGTTCGAAAACTAATTTGCCAATACCATCGCCCTTTTAATGCCACCATTTTATCACGGGTTTTTGTGACAGTCCAGCCCTCTAATTAATGCAATTAGTATTGGAATTACAATCAAATGGCAACATGAAAGCTTCTTGTGGACATAAAAGCAGTTTTCATGTTTTTGATCTAGTGGCAAGGACATGATCAATGTCCACATCCAGTCACAGGACTCGGCTTATGGCAGTAGCCCCGGCGGTGTGATTTTCATGTTTATGGCTAAAACGGCTTCATATTTAGACAGGGCTTATAGGGTGTTAAAATAGTGTGAGTTCACTCTAACACGAACAGTGCTCACATTGTGAAAGGGCCGTGTACAAGGCGTAGCATCTAGACTCCGCTTAATCCGCCCTCAATAAAGCTGACATAATGATCCTAAGCCGCCTTTCTACAAAATCATTCAGGAATTCAAAACTTTTCCTTCCCTCTCTCAGATTTGCACATTCTCCGGGGCTGCCCAGATAGACCACCGACTTCAAGCTCGGAGGGACAGTGAGTAGACATGCATGTGCAGTCAGTGCTACCTGTCTGTGTTCACCATTTCACCTTCACTGATATACTTTAATAACTGCGGATGCGAGGGTGCAATTACGCACGTTTGCGCACTTTTACGCATCGGTGTTTTGGGCGTTAATTCCTGCATGTACTTACGTGTAAGTGTCTGTCGGTGTGTGTGCGATACATGGCAGGGGTTGTGATCATCTTGTTGCAGGGTCAGGCGTTTGGTTTGTGCGTATCTTTTGGTATTGTGTGCGTGTGCGTGTGTGAGGGGGTAGGGTGGTATATGGGATCAAACCTGTCCACTGCGCCGCTATACGAACCTCAGGAAAACTAATTCCAAGTGGCACTTGAAAAGCTCTGTGGACTGGAAGTAAAGGCTGGTATTTTCGCGCTGGTGTTAAAACTAACCTAGTCTATACCCCCTCCCCCCACCATCTCCCTCTGCCTCTCTTTCTCTCTCTCTCTCTCTCACACACACACACACACACACACACACACGCACAAACCCCAAAATTAAGTTGAGAGTGCAGGCTTAGCAGCACTCCTCCGAATATGCAAAGCCTCCTACCTGCCTGGTTTTCCTGGTGCACCAATTTAGGTGATCACCATTCAAGCCCAGGCTGCAGGTATTATCCAGCATTATGTTCTGGAGGAGCCTTGTTTGGGAGTAGCCCTCGCAGGCAATTCGGAAATCACTCCTAGAATAGACTAGAGGTGAAATGTAAAACCTGAATGGGGATTGAGGGGAAAAGCCACTGGTAATTCACATTCTTTTACATGGCTTTTGTTTACGTTAAGCATGTAATTAACACCCCCCAAACAAGTTTATTCACCTGCCCTAATTGTGTGTTTATCCGAGGGCTTGCTGAATGTTCCGAGCAGCGGGGGGACGAGGGCTCTGAATGCACGTCGAGCATTTAGCGTCTTCTCCGCTTACTTACAGCCTAAACCTCCAGACACGACAACACAAACAGCATTTTGCACACTAAAACACGGAGAAAATGCTGGTCAAGCAGACAAAGACGCCTGTCGTCGGCTTGGCCCCGTCAGCTTTCTTCCCGTGTGACCTTATTTCTCTTGATTGATTAAAAAGCACTTTGTCAAACTTTGTTTAGAAAACTTTTATGTAAATTCGTCTATTTTTTTTTCTGTTAAAGAAATGCTACTCTTCTTTGGCTCCAGCGGTTCTTGCAGCATGCAACCAATCCAAAAAGTTATTTTCCATAGTGGTTAATTGCCAATTAGTACGTTATTTTCATTATCAGTTTGTTCCAATAAGGACACCAAATAAACAAAGATGATGCTACGTCATGCACGGGAGTGAGAGAGAGAGAGAGAGAGAGAGAGAGAGAGAGAGAGAGAGAGAGAGAGAATGGGACCGGGTGAGAGAAAGAAAGAAAAAGGTGTTGACTGTAAAAGGTAAGAGGGAAATAGAAAGAAGGCACGAAAGAAAGGGTCTTGTTTTATTTTTTTGCTCCCTCGTTGACCCCGGTTTGGCAGAGGCTGGCCAGAAAAGGCAGCACACCCCTCCCTGGCAAACACAGGAGAGCCTCATGTGTCTGCTGCTCCATCCTGGATTCATCTCAACAATACACAGGACGAGACTGTGGAGCAATGACGGGTACGTACCCCCCCAAAAACACGCTTTTCGTTTCGTTATTCCTTTAAACTAAGTTGCCTATTTATATCCTTCTACACGTGCACGCTCGCGTTTATTTTCGAACGTATGAGAACTTTTAATTATCATTCACGTGTCAAGAAATGAATTAGGTTTTATTTGAGTGATGTGGATGTTCAACGCTGGTGTTTTTAACCAAACATATCAGGAATCACCGTTTCCTCTTTTCGCAATTGTTTTTTCCCCCTCCTTGCTCTTCTTCGTCCCGTGCAGAGCCGCGAGCAGGGTCCAGTCCGCGGACTGGCACCGTCCGAGCCCGGGACTGGACGTGACGCCGGTCCACTGCTGTTTCACTGCTCCGTTTGTCCAAGAACAGGATGGAAATCCAACCGCTGCTCCAGTAAGTTCTGTTTAAGCAGACCCGTTTCCGTCCACGGTGTTCACACAACAACGTTCGGAAAACTGCGACACATTTTATTTTTCGGACACTTTAAAAAATGTATATTGTTATGAAATGATACAGACGAGCTCATCGGGCCTTTTTTAAGGTAGAATCCGGACGTAATTAACTTCTTCCAGATCGCTTCTTTTACATTACCAAAGTCCGTTTTTCATTTGGTGTATTTGTCCGTTTTTATTCACCGAGCACCGGGGAGAGCAGACGTGTGATGCTGTCGGGACGGGGCGCACAATCCCCTCCGTCCCACGCTGGCCACGCCAGAGTGCGGATACGCTACGCTGGGTCTACACTGTAAAAAGTATCAGTCTAAACAATTCATTTAATGTAGCACTGAGTTTTGAAAATGTGTTTCTTGTTGAATAAGTGTGAAAGCCCTGCCAACGGGATGTGACCATTTCATCTGTTTCTATTACGACCCTATTCATGGCAATTTCGATTGAGTGCAATGCTTTTTATTGTAAGGGGGAAATATTAGACATTCTCTGTTGTGCTTTAATATGCTGACACTTCTCCCGCAATGCGTAAAATTTGTGGAATCACCTTGTTGCCGATGGCAGAACTGCGTTTGGGGAAACAAATATGATAAAATTAAGATTGAAGTGCTTATATTTTTTGCAGTGCATTCTCTCCTGCTCTCAGATAAAACACATGCCCTGCTGCTGTGGCAATGTTATTTTATTTTTCCTTATCAAACCTGTATAGGCTACAATTACGCATGCCATTGTGTGTATGCTTTATTTGATTGAGTGACCTCAAGCGCCAAAACAACTAAGTCGGTTATACTTATCTTTAACCTGTAAACAGTTGCCAACGTAGTACTTGTAATCACAGGTGCAATAGGCCACCCCTCCGTGTAGGCAACGTTTGTAGAAGCATGCACTAAACATGTGCCTTAAATGTGCCTTAATCCAAAAATTCGACAATTCGATAAACGCACAATTATTGCAAGTTGTTGTCATAATGATCTAAAAATGTGGCACCAACTTTAAGAGCAAAGCTTGTACAAAAGTTTTTAACACCTCTCTCTTTCCCTCTCTCTCTCACTCTCTTTCTCTCCCTCTCTCTCCTTTCTTTTATTGTTTTTATTGTGTGGTCTCATTAGGGGGACTTCCTGGCAGGGCTGGGAGCTTGTATCGGAGCTGTCCAATCAGTGTATTTACACGGGTTGTTAGCGACAGTTAATGAGGGCTCCTCCCCGGGCCGGTAGAGAAAGGCGCCTCAACATTAAGATTTACCTTGTGTCAACTCGTTACTTCTAATGAACCTCCATGCAAAAGCCTCCTCGTACTCAATGGAGCCGTGCGCCCGGATCTTGTGTGTGAGAGCCTGGAAGAGTGGAGCTGCAAGCCGGCCTCCTTCTCCCCCTTTTCTTCCGCTCACTCAGGGAGAGTTGCTTTTTCTCTGCAGGTCCGGGCTCCATGATGCATGCATGCGTGCCCGTGTGTGTGTGTGTGTGTGTGTGTGTGTGTGTGATGATGATGAATAAAGGTGGGTGGTGCATATAGCCTATAAGAATGTGGCTGGCAACCCAGGCATCACTTTTCTTTAATAATGGCACAATAACACATGATCATAATGTGCTGTAAATTAGCATATTGTACCCTACTGACTATAAAGTCAAATGTGTTGAAATTGATAACGTTTTTAAACACTGGTGTTTAATTGGTGTCTAATCATCACTAAAAGTATGATGAGAGACAGGACAGGGGAACCAGAGCAGGTTGTGTTTGCTTGCCTGTATCACAAACCTGATATGTCTTCTATTGTTTGGTGAATGAGGCTTGACATGTCAGCTTATTGCCTCTGCAGAAGTAAGTTCATTTATAATCACCCTCCATCCCCCACTAGAGCACCGAGCTCAGCTCGGGCTCTGGCCTCTCCGTCCACCCCTTGTCTGGCCCCCAGTGTGGCTTGTTGAGCCGCATCAGCAACACATCACTGCCCCTCAATTCAGGTACAAACTGGAGGAGTTTGGCAGATCCCTGAAGTGGACTCCCCTCTTACTCTTCTAACCCACAGAGACACCACTTAAAAATCAATTAGGCTCGTCTAGTCTCTCCCTCCCTGCCAGTCATCATTTCTGAAACAGGTGGCTTCAGCCAAATTTTGGGAGGGATTTTAAAGTAAAATCCAACTTAGGTTCATTATTTCATTACACTTGGGTCCAGTTATAAATGAGTGGATGCACCTACATGCATCGTATGGCCCTTCTGAATTTATACCAATCTCTCTATGCTTTCAGAAGCTCATTTACATATTTTTAGATTTATTTGAACATATTATTTGATGTAAAAAAAACCCCACAAAAGACAGAATATAGGCCACACTTTGCCTCTTCTCAAGTTGTGATTTGGAAAATGAAACATCATCCCTAGTCTTTTATTTTGTATCCCCACGTTTTATTATCCCTTGAGCTGACAGGACCTGCTAGTATGAAAAGTGGTGCGCTTATAAACAGTTTTAAATCCACCAGCAGCAAAATCTGCATCCACCAGCAGTCAGCAGGTGACAAAGTGGCCACAACCATATATATTCACGGCTGCTGGCACTTTGTCACCTGCTGCTGACAGTAACATAAAAACAGTTTGAGTTTCATATCCTAAATATATGTATAAATATACAATCATTTTACCACTCATGAAGCCTCTTTCTTCACGTCGGTAACTCCATATCAAATGTGCATTTTCTCATGGTGTCTCCTGCACCATTAGTTTAACCGCACAGTCGCCTGGTCCCTCGCCTTAAAGAGCTGCAGCAGTATGACACATAGCATCAGCGCTGGAGGAGGCCGTGTGCTCATTCTTCCAGGTAGATGGGTTGATTTGGAGACAAAGGCAGAGAGGGAGAAATAAATATAATGGGTGCATATCAGATGCATTGCCCCAAGCTTTACATATGATGCTCACCTTCCATTCCCCAATGACTTTTTTGAAGAGCAAAACAAGACTTTCTCCAGTTTATTTCAATATCCAGGCCCTGAAAAATCATTGTGGATCAGCCATTCATCTGCATGTGTGGGCCTCAAAGTGCATTTGGGACTCTAGAGATTTAACACGATGGCCAGAGTTACATCAGTAAAATGTTGACAGAATTTCTCCAGGAAAATATTACTGTTTTGGACTTGACTGTCAAGACTGATTAAGCGCCCCGGCTCTTAGATGCAGATAGGAACTGTGGAGATGGCCCTTAAGCCCGGTGTCACAGGAGCTGACAAGCCGTAATTACTCTGGCTGACATATCGCTCTCAAAGCTTACTAGAGTGGGAGATGTGGATACCACAGACAGCATACATCCAGCCGAGGACGCTCAACTCTTTGGCCGTGCAGTCCCTTTTAACCCGGGTTCAGATGCTGCTGGGCTGGCCACGTGCTCCACAGCTGACCTTTTCCATTTTAACATTTCAGTAGTGAAATAGCATCTTATTTATAAGCTAGTGATACGGCAGAGGAGATCAGAAGGCTGCGTGTGAATGAAAACAGCATGCTGTGTAACAGACCCTGGACACACATAGCAGGAAAGAAGTGGTGGAAAGTAACAAAGTAAATGTACTCAAGTACTGTACTTAAAAATGGAGATATTTGTACTTCTATTCCACTACCTTTGAGAGGAAAATATTGTACTTTTTACTCCACTACATTTATTTGACAGCTATTGTTAGCTACTACTCCACAGATTCATATCTTACATACAATTATATGATCTGCTTAAAAATATGATGCAATGTTACAGGTTAAATCAATAAAGTTTAAATATTAGTACATTAAACTCATTTAACTACATTAAAATGCTCCTTGCATGTTAATACATCACAGATAATATTTAAATATATATTATATATAATTATATAAACATTTAGCCAACACACTGAATAAGGTCATTTTGAATAATGAGTACTTTTACATTTGATATTTTAAATACATTTTGCTAATAATACTTCTGTACTTTACTTAAGTATAACTTTGAATGCAAGACTTTTAATTGTAGTGGAGTATTTTCACATTGTGTCATAGCTGCTGTCTGAATACTTCTTCCAATAGACTAAATATATTTAAATTTGGCAAAGATACCATGATAATAAAACCCCTTAAGGTAGGCTGCTAGACTTTTAGTGGGACTCCTCAACATATCAGTAGTGGAAAATAAGTATATTTTCTGAAGTACAATTTTGAGGAACTTGTAGGCCTATTTTACGTGAGTATTTACATGTTGTGCTACTTTATCCTTCCTCTCTACTACATTTATTTGACAGATTTAGTTACTAGTTACTTTGCCGGTTCAGATTTTAGAGGCAAAACTTTTAACAAACAAAATATAATGCAATTTTATGGATTTAACTTCCCAACAGCATATAAAAATAGTACCACTTCGAGCAGATTAAACATAAAGTTCTGCTTAAATGTTCATGCATCAATACAGTAATAGCTAACATTATAATAATATATATAATAGTTTAGCTCTGAAATATGCCATTTTGCATAATAACTGCTTTTAATTTTGATACTTTAAAGTCTACTTTTTGCTGATAATACATCTAATCACAGTAAAATACTTGTAACAGAGTAGTTTTAGCTTGTGGCATTGCTTGTTTTACTCAAGTAAAGGAAGTGCCACCACTGCACTCAATGTTTTGGCACATTATTGAATTCAAAACGTAGAAACCAGAAAGTGTTTACACCTGCAGTGGCTGCTTGTCACCATCATTAACTCCCCTCAGAACTTCTCTCTCTCCCAGCGGGTAAATGCTTTCATTAAAGCTTTATTTTGTGATCGACTAATGTGGGTGATCTATAGATCCATATCGAGTAAGTGTGCCTCTCTCTCTCGTGTGTGTCTGTATTTGTGTGTCTGTGTGAAGGTTACAGTCACCGTGTCACCCACGATCCTGTCATTGTCTTACATTTTGTTTGTTGCGGTGTTTGCATGGCACGCAATGAACGAAACCGACGTCACAGCCCCCCCCCCCCCTCTCTCTCCCTCTCTCCTCCTTGACTGCAGCTTTTGACATTACTCCACTCGATTGCCCGTTTACCCCCAAGTCAAGTTTGAGACAGGCAAGAAGTGTAAAAGAGGTGGGCCATGTCATATCCGCTCAGTGTGCATGGGATTGTTGGGCTGCTCGGCTGGGATCATTGTTCAGGAGAACAATTCCTGCACAGAGGGCCCGAGCAGGCAGGAAGGCAACTTATCAGGAGAAAAGTGGAAGAACAGTTGCAAACAGACGCTGGTTGGACAGTTTGCGAATATCTTTTCACTGCAGCAGTGGCAACGTGGGTTGATCATGCACTGTAGTTATTGATGGAACACGTATAGGCCAACAATTTGTTTTTAGTTTTTTTTGCAATAGATGGGATTGCTTATTGCTTTCTTTCATTAAAACAATTTACTTTGCTGGACTTTGAAGATATTGTGTCAAATTATTTAAGAGTAACTTGCTCTGCCACCTGGACACCACTTTATTAAAGGGTTAACTTTAACAATCACTATTCTTGACACTCTCGGCTGTCTGTGAAAGTTAATTTAAATTACAACGAAAGCCCTTAAACCGTCATAAACTGGATTTCTAACGTTACTTTAAGACGCACAAGACAACCTTTTTAATACACATCATTCAAAGATTCTGACCAAATCCTTTAGAAATATTTTCTAAAAATATAGAAAAATTATATATATATATATATAGACTATATATTTATTTACATATGTAACATATTTGTATATTTTTGTAGCATAATCAGTTAAGTTTGTATTGACTTTTTTTTGGATGCTACTGTTTTACGCGTCCCCAAAATAAGCCTTTAGATTAGTTTTTAGTTTTCTTCAACAACAACAACAACAACAACAAATCTCAAACAGGAGCGATGCAAAGTGGTTGCTAGGCAACGGATTGGCGCCGGTGGTTTAAGGCGGTGTGCTTTTATAGAACACGTCACAGCGTCTTCGGCTCAGCTGCCAATCAGAGGTGAGCACCGGAACCAACCGTCCTATGACTGGATATTAGTTTACAGGATAATAACGGAGGGATGCGGCGGCCGAGGATCCAGTTACTCACGGGTGAGCAGCGCCCGTCCAATCTGATTTATGTCACCGTTTGGCTCGCCAAATCAATCCCGAACGTCTGGGAGAGCGAGGGTTGGTGGTGGGTGAAGGTGAAGGTGAAGGTGGTGGTGGTGAGCTGAGCTGCTGTACAGGTGAAAGGGAAGGTGCAACAGGTCAACAGCAGTTTGACCCGTGCAGCAGGTCGGCACTAAATGAAGTGCTACATAGAAATCATGCCCAGGCAGCAGTTTGCGGTGTGTTGTGTGGTTTTAAAGGATGGAAATAACAATCAGCAGCAAGGATAGGCCCATAGGCTATGGTAATTATATTTTTGGTTCTTACAGGCTTATAGACTGGTGGATAATAATACTTTAAATCATAACAATACATGTTTTCCTATTATTATAATTATTAGGCTATTGTTATTACATTATTTAGAGCTCCATTTGAAATCATAAAGTGTGGTCATAAAGGACTTTGATTTCGCATTTCATTAATCACTACGGATAGTTGTTAAATCAATGTGTGGACATAAAATGTTTTTTTCTAAGTCTTAAAAAGTGTACCCTAAAGGGCCAAACGACCGGCTCTGTTATGTTTATAATAAGCACTTTATTTGGGGAAAATCCTCCTTCATCAATGCAACTAAAGCTGCCATTTAAACTTGATCCACGCCGTAGTCTAAAATGGCCTTGAGTTATATTTTTACATTTCTGTCGGTCTGTCTCTGTCGAACGAGACTTATAATGCGTATTTCAGCAGTTTTATTCTGCAGCTTAATATATTATATTCTCACACTGTTGCTCATGGTTGGGTATTTTGCCTCAATACGGTGCTGATTGGCTTACAGTATCAGTAGTTTGTATCAAGTTAGATACGCTCACTACGCACACCCACTCCCTGCTATTGAAACCATAATGTTTTCGTACGCATGGGGCTCATACACACACTGCTGAAACCAGTGAAGCCTGCGTGTAACCTGCCATGTTCAGCCTACACACGCAAATACAAAAAAAAAAAAAGATCCAAAGTGATGCTCAGCACTCTGCCACAGTCACCATATAAGTAATGGAATATTTTCAACTTAAAACAAACTGTACACACTAATAGACTTGACCTCTATCCGTCCAGCTGTACCACACATTGAGATATTTCAACTTTATTATCGTACATGTTCATCCATTATTCAGCTCCTATTTATTAGCTTTGGATGGCAGATGTCAGAGCGCGATCGAGATGTTTATGTTCGACTGATTTTAGGAGCCATTATCCAGCCCGCTTATCAAACATTCATGTGTGGCAGCTGTAGTTGTGGATCTGCCCTCCACCGTGTCTCCTGTGGCCGCTTCATTTCTCTTCTTAAGCAACCGCGACCTTTCCACTCAGTTAACCTATTATCTTTTAACATTTAACAGACAGCTTAGACACTTCAGAGCAGAAA
>JAVQJL010002942.1:0-30686 GCA_036024295.1 Nannoperca obscura
GGGTTTGAAAGCAAAAGTTTTAGATTCGCAAGCAAAACTTCAGGGTTCGCAAGCAAAACTTTTAGATTTGCAAGCAAAACTTTTAGATTTGCAAGCAAAATTTTAGGGTTTGAAAGCAAAAGTTTAGTTGTTTGAAAGCAAAAGTGTGGAAAGTTTCTCTCTCAAACCACTTGTTTTGACTGTTTTATAAAGAAACAAAATGATCTCCATATTTGCCCCAAAGCCAGGAAGTCAGTAAAAGTTATTCCTTTACCCAAAAACCAAAAGGAAAGATTTACAGTCAGTATTCTTCCTGTACATGGAGGGATAATGGAGGGAGTGGTGGTTGATCAGGTTTCATACTTTCTTTCTGTGAACAAACAACATTCTTATAAAGAGGGACATTCTACTAGCACAGCTTTAATGCAGATGACCTATCAGTGAAACCGACAGGAACAGAATGAATGGGACTCCTGCTTGATTTCTGCCCTGCATTTGATTTAATAGAATATGACAATTGTCTGAATAAAACTTGCTACTTATTGTTTACATTTTTCTGCCCTTGATTGGATGAGAAGACACCTGACTGGTAGAACACGGAAGGTCTTCTTCAATGGTAGTTTTTCTGAGTCAAGGATGTCAAAGTATGGTGTCCCCCAGGGAAGTTGCCTTTCTCTGTATTTATTAATCATATGCCACTATGTTTGCTGACGACACCACTGTGTGTACATCATCAACTAATGTTGATGATTTCGGCAATAGACTGATGAATGAACTAAATTGGATTTTAAAATTGGATATCCAAAACATTAAAATACTAAATGCATGACTTTTGGCTCAAGCTATGCACTATCTGTAATAAGAAGGTGCTCCCCATGTCTTACACCTTGCAGGTAATACAAGCCATAGTATTGTCTCATGTTGATAACTACTCCGTAATCTGCTCTGCTCATAAAACCAGAATCACCTAGAGTGACCAAGTCCTCTGCACAGTTTTGTGCATGTGTGTGCATATGTGTACATTATCCTCCTCTACTGACAAATAAAGTGCTTTTCTAGCTTGACCTTACACCATGTGACAAACTATGAAACAAACAGGGTATATTGTATATGGTTATATTTATTTATTACATATACTATCATACATTTTCCATCCCTTTCAGGCTCGTAACATCCGGACGTCTCAACTGGCAGCTATCAAGATTGTCAAGCTAGACCCTGGTATGTGAACAGTTCACATCTGCTTCTTTGCAAAACAGTTATAGGTCGATCTTTTTCTAAGGTTTCTTTTCTTTATTGTTTTGAATTTAATTGTGAATGAACAGTCTGACAGTTTGGGAACTACCCCTGTTCACTATGTGATATGGGCTGTACCAGACTACAATACACTTCCATGAAAAAAACTTAGGGATATCTTGTGGTATCAGTTCAAAGTGGTGGTCCTAGATCACACTGAGAGAGACATGTCCACCAACAGCTCATTTACAGCTTTGGAGACCAAAGACTGTCTGGCTGATACCAATAATGTAACTGGACATAATTATTATTCAATATCATTATCATGAAAAAGACCCATTTTGCACAGTGTGACATACAATGTGCCTGTACGAGTGTTGATATTACATAGTGTATATTTGTATTGATTTTATTTTGCTATAGGCTCTTAGTCCAGGCAAGACAGCAAGAATGCACATTTCCCAAATTGTCGGACTGTTCCTTTTAAAGTTAGTTAGTGTATCTGACTCTAACTTGCATCCTTGTCACCACCTTCCTCTGTCTAATAAACATGAATAAATTAGTTTATAGATAAACCAACTGGCATGATGTTAATTAAGTGAATGATATATCAGTCTCATGTACCAGTACTCCCACCAGTCTAACCCTATGGTTTACTGGTGTATACGTTTTCTTCCAGCTGAACTCTTTATTAGTGACACACCAGCCTGAACTCACTAAACTGTCTGTCTGTTCAGGCGATGACATCACATCCATCCAGCAGGAGATTACGATGATGAAGGAGTGCAAGCACAAAAACATCGTGGCCTACTTCGGCAGCTACCACAGGTGCTGTGTTTTTCAGCCTGTCCACTTGTTAGGAATTCCTGGCATTGTTGGTGGACTGAAATATGTGGAATTTGACTTTTATTTTTCCCACAATGCTGCTGGATTCCTCTCCCACTCCTTTTATTGCTTAGTTAGATTGTGGCACAGCAGCTGGTGAATGGTACTGTATGTATTTGTGGGCATTAACGCATTAGCTTCAGAAGATTAGGGTTAGGGTTATAGTGTCTACTTGTGAGTATTTTTTCTTTCTGATACTGAGTGACAGTATACAGAGTCTCTTACTCCTGGTGAATAAGCACAGCATGTCACACACCAAAATAAGAGTTGTGTGTCTCTCTCCAGGAACACCAAGCTGTGGATCTGCATGGAGTACTGTGGTGGAGGGTCCCTTCAGGATATGTACCATGGTATAAATACAAATAAATGTTTAGAATTTTGAATGTAGATCTTGTATTAAATCCACTTGTAGCGCCAATTTTAGTAAAACTTGCCACATTACCAATTAAAGAAACAGAGGAAATGTTCTCACCCAGAGGAATGGTATAGGTGAAAAAGATCAATATCAATTTCACATTTGTTGTCCAGTACAGAGATAATTTGGGATCCATGCCATGTTGGCACAGTGGGAGGAATGGGACAACATCTTGATGTTAATTATAAACAGAATAGCTGCAAAATGGGAAGATCATTACTGATCTTGATTACTGCTCAGTAATGTAAGTAACAAAATAAGATCCAATATTAACTGCAATTCAGCTAAATAAAGGGAGCTATAAACTCTATCTATTTTTTACTTCTTACCAGCTGCTACAAATATGTAACATAAAAATAAAAAAAACTATATTAGGTTATTTATATTGGGTAACTATCCTGGAATAATGTGAGTGCTTTCAAGTTGGAATAACAGGAGGCTTCCCCTGAGCATGCCCAGGACCTGTTTAGCCTAGCTTAGCACAAACCCTAGCTCTGTTAAAAGTAAACAAGAACAACAACAAAGTCTCCCAAACGCCAAAGCTATGCGTTGTGTTATATTTATATAATAACAGCTTTGTGTGAAGGTGTAGTGATGTTTCATTTGCCATGACGGCAGAAGGGTACAAGCAGGAAAACATTCCTTTATGCTGGCTTGGGAATGTTCACACATGTTTGCTCCTTTTGCTGTGTTGTAGTCACACAGTATGAATGGAAATTTCCAGCCTAAATATAGCTATTGTTATTTGGCGCAGTTCATAAACAAGTGAAACTACATACAGCATAGCAAACATGGGCAGATTGCTAGCCTAGCGCTGTCAAAAGTGCCAAAGTATTACATTTACTGCACACATTCTCATATTCAGATACAGCTTGTAAATAATACAGCTTTAGAGTTGTTGGAAAGTGTTTATTCATGTTTCAATATAGTCAGAGCTAGCCTAGCATCTAACATCTAACATGGGAACCACTGTTGCATGTTTTGTAGTCATTCATTATAAATGGAAATGGCCAGTAAGCCTAAATTAGTTTTTATTATTTATAGTTTATTAACAAGTAAAACAGGCTTTGCAACTAGAAAGCTTGTGTTTTTTCCTACATGGCTGAAATTGATCTTCTCACCTGACTCAGGGTAAAACAGCAGACATATTTCCAAAAATGTCAGATTGTTGTAATCACCATGTTAATTTGGAGACGTAGTTTAACTGTTGTAAAAATAGACGAGGACGTATCAGTACCGGTTCTACTCTATTTGTAGAGATGTGCCTGCAGGCTCTTTCTTTTTCACCCCCCTCCTTGAGTCTGTGAGCTATTAATCAAACTGTTCTTCACAGTGACAGGCCCGTTAAAGGAGAAACAGATTGCATACGTGTGCAGAGAAACCCTCCAGGTAAGACCTTTTGGGGTGAAAGGCAGCTTGTTGCAGTTTAGTGAAATCTCTAAAGATACTCTGCAGGCAGAATGAGTCATGCATTTTTCCCAGCCACAGAAGAGCAAAATAGTATTCAACATCTCCAGACCACTAAATATACTGCAGAGGTAAATGCTGCTGCAGCATGACAGCGTCCACAGCAGAACATACCAGACTGTGTTTTGTCAGTGAGTGACCTTCTGCTCACTGCATGGTTTTACTGGGTAATCAGTTATTGTAGACACAAATCTGACTCTGGATTAAAAAGAACGAAACCCCAGAGAACAACCAATTCAAAAAGGTCACTTCTGGCTTTGTTATGATAACTTAACAATGGCATTGGAGCAAAATATTTCTCATACATACTTTCTTAGTTTACCCACATTTTAGTCATATTATCTAAATAAAGTGATGGATGAGTGATCACAGAGCTAAACAGTTCCATGCCTTTGGGTTCATCATGCAATCCTGTGCAGTCTAACTTGATATACAAGCATTCTTGTGTACCTTTTTTTTTTTACTTCCCTTTCCCCTCTTTTAGAAATGTTGTCATTGTTCTGTTTGTCTCTTTCACTTTTCCCTTTCATCCAAAATGTTTTGGGTTTTTTTGCAGTGTGCACCAGTATGCATTATTAAATTATTTAAACTAAGAATAGGGTTTTTGTTACAGTTGGTTTGAAATTATTAAAACTTAAATATAAATCATTATTTAATCTAGTTTAAAGATAATCCTTGGTACCATCAAGGATTGTTTACTTTAAATAAAAGTAGTACCATATTGTAAAATACTTCAAGTAAAATCCAGCATAGTTATTATTATGCAATAGCAACACATTTTGCTCCGGGGCCCCCTAACAGGTTCATCCAACCATGCCTTTCACCTGTATAATGGTTGACAACCATAAAATAAGTAATAATAGAAGATGTATAGACAAAATAATCTGCAGCTGATTTTCATTTTGCGTGTTTTTCAGGGTTTGTATCACCTGCACGAAACTGGCAAAATGCATAGAGACATAAAGGTAAAGTGTCTTTTTTTTTATTTTTATGAAGGATTTGTCAAGTTATTACCGTGTAATTGTGATCATACATTATTATACTGTGGGCTGCCGTGTGAACACAAGCTTAGTGTGTGTGTTCTTTCTGCAGGGAGCCAATATCCTTTTGACAGAGCGAGGAGATGTGAAACTGGGTCAGTGGTGATCTGTATTGGACACACACGTGCACACACTGCAATACCTTTTTGAACTACTCACACTCACACACAAATAGGCCATCTATACTGGAGTTCAGCCACCGTTTTACCGCTCCAGTTTAACCCTCTGTCTCTTGTGTCTAGCTGATTTTGGAGTGGCAGCAGAGATCAGTGCCTCCGTAGCCAAAAGGAAGTCCTTTATCGGAACTCCTTACTGGTAAGATGAATGAGACTGCGCTCACCTGAACTCACTCAGTCTGTTTACAGGACCATGCAGATTGGGATTCGACCTGTGAGGCTTTTTACAGAGTGACATAATGCTGCTGTCAGTATGTTTTGGATGAGTGCTGCCACTAGCCAATATTTTATGCCAATACTTTTTCGTCTTTATATTTGACCATTTTAATGGCAAGAAAATGATCAAAAGTGTACAGTCTTTCCCACACAACAAAAACCAAAAATGACTGCTCTCCCTATAATAATAATAATAATAATAATAATAATAATAATAATAATAATAATAATAATAATAATTATTATTATAATTTAATAATTGGATCATGGTATGGAACATGGTGATAGGGCTTTTCAGAAACCTATGTTTTATTTAGTATCGTTTATATCAGCTTTCAGAAAAAGATTCCCTGTATTAACTGCCACTCTGATGTTGACCTGCACTGTATTTAGGAACATTTCAAATGACATGAATATAGAAATGACTGCCATGATTGACTAGAATGTTGATTGATGTTCACACCCACTAAAAGTTGCACCAACATGTTCCTGGGGTTTTTGTGTGGTGCATACTCCATTTCTTCCAGTCTGCTGCACCTTAGCTAAAGCTTAGTTATCAGGCTTGAGAGCAAACCAGCAACTTCCCCCCAAAAATGTGTAGTCTCCAACAAAGATAGGAATCCCTCTGAAGCCACACATGGCTTTATACAACTGTTTCTACCTTCTATCGCTCCCCACAACTAGAGTTTGTTGTGTAAAATGGTGCAGTTTCTCTTTGAAACTGTTACTAATCACATTTTTTACATTATAGAAACAAGTAGTTACAGTGGACTGCTGTTTTGGTTGTTTGACTGAAAGAATACAGCAGTATCATGTACTGCTAAATTATATTCTGTGAGCTGTATATGACTTTATTGATCCATAGATGGGAAATTCACATTATCGCATTGTACCAGTAACCCTGTGTACAGGTCCTTTTCAGGAGTGTTATATCTGACGCTCCTCTTCTCTTGTGTTCTTCTTCTTCGGTTCATCTGTCCAGGATGGCTCCAGAAGTGGCTGCAGTGGAGAAGAAGGGTGGGTACAACCACTTGTGTGATATCTGGGCCGTTGGCATCACTGCCATCGAGCTGGCTGAGCTCCAACCGCCCATGTTTGACTTCCACCCAATGAGGTGAGTCAGCACAGACAACAGGAACTCCAGCTCAGACAACTGGAAACCGATTTAATGAACTCTGCATGGTGTCAAAGCAAAGAGATAAACAGAAGAGACTTGTGTTGCGTAACATCTTGGCAGCCTGCTTTGTATTTTATTCCTGGACACTCACTGCATGTAAACATTAAGGACATTTTCCAGCCTGGTGACATTTAAAATAATGTTTCAGAGCGCTGATGTTGATGTCCAAGAGCAGCTTCCAGCCTCCAAGACTAAAGGATAAAACCAAGTGGTGAGTTGAACTGTCTATGTTCCATATTATGACCAGTTGTTGTACTTCCTTTTAATCTTAATATCTTCTTGATGTACAGTTCATTAGCTCTCTCTTCCCTTCTTCTCTCTGCAGGTCTGCAGGTTTCCAAAGCTTTGTGAAGATGGCTCTCATTAAAAACCCTCGTAAAAGGCCCTCAGCTGAGACACTACTGCAGGTTAGCTTGCTCTTTATAGCTGAATGTCATTAATGAATGGCAATTAACTAGACATCTGTCTTCATATCATCTATTCACTATTTATAAATGCAGTAAGTTCTATTTTTAACCCTTATCCGAAGAAGTTTCATTCCCTTTCACCATCGAGCGTGGAAACAAATGGAAACATTCATACACTTCTGTGCATTCACACTTGGAGCTACCCAGTACAAATGTTGTAACTGGATATGAAGACATTATGTGGATATGAACGGATAATGCGTTCATAGATTTACATTTTTTCAGTAAGGTTTGTGGTGTTTTTGTGATCCAGTTGACACAATTTGCCACAAATGTCAAACCACTACTGCTCAGTTACAATTTACTGGAATCAAAACACAAAGATATCATACAAACACGGCTGGAATCAGTGAAACTATAATCGGAGAAAAAGATATTCCTTAGAACCTCAAATCTTGGCTAATGAACCTCAGGGTCACATGTTTTCTTCAGTTTCAAAGTTATCCAGATTGTGTTGCACAGGTAGTTTTTACCTCATGACCCCATATTAATGTCTAGCACTTTTGCGTGACTTTACTGACAAGAAACTGATGAGCTGAAGTTAAATGTGCATTGATAGCATTCTCTTTCTTTCTTTTACTTTCTTTTGATCTTAAGCTTTGTGTTACACCCCTGAAGTACAGTCGGGATTCCTGTTACAGCCAATAGCTTTCCACTTTGATCACCTCTTGTACAATTTGTTAGTGCTGTTTGTGCCTGAAGGAGATCAGATTGACGGAAGCCTTTAACAGAAGTAGTAAATCAAAAAACACAGTTGGACCAGAGAGCAGTGTGCTGATTCTACCTTTTGTTTAGCACCTGTTGAAGATGTTTTTTGGTACAACCACAGTGTCATGCTGTGGGCCAATGGGAGCTGCTTAGGGCTCTGAACAACAACATTAATCAACAACAATTTTGATAACTGATTAATCATTCAAATCATTGACAGAATAATGCCAATCATTCTGTGATTCCAGGATTTGCTGCATTTCTGTATAAATATAACTGACTGTGAATAAACTGAATATCGTTTGGTTTGGGACTGTTGGTTGGATACGTCACCTTTTTCACTATTTTATGACTAGACTAGGGGCAATACCCAACTCAGAATTTTGTCAGTCGAATCGGATTTGGCTGTTCAATACGAATATTCGACTATTCGCTACGCAGACATAACAATGAATGGAGTTTTCTATTAGTGTTCAAGGACATGATCTGTAACTTGTTCCTCCAGCATCCGTTTGTGACACAGCTACTGACCCGAAACCTGATCATTGAGCTGCTGGACATGGCCAACAACCCCGAGCTCCACACATCCCATACACACAGCATGGACGACAACGAGCTGGAGGTCAGTACCAGAAGGAGGTGACAGAACTGGTACCAGAGCATGACAGGGACACGTTGGCACACTGATGATATTTACTGTTACAATATTTAATCAACCATCCTGAATTTTACAATTATGTGACTCCTAAATAAAATTTCTATTCTTCATGCTTAAACTAACAACGCAGAAAGACAAGCTGGAAAAGAGTTCGATTCACTGTTCATTCTGGTGGGTAATGTGATCTGTTGACAGGTTGGGGAAGTGGCTCCTGACAAGATTCAGTCAGCAGGGAAACACCTGCCTGTAGAGAGGACCCTGTCTGAAGAGCAATGTGAGTACACACAAACACACACACACTCACACAGGCACACAGGTGGATTTTTCCTGTCTTTGTGTTAGGCTATGTGCTACACACGTACAGACATGAAACTGATATTGGCTGGATGTGGGTTAGACAGTAAATAAGCATACATTCGGAAATTAACACAAACAAAAATATTAAAACGAACTTGTGGTATAAGGGTGAGTTACTGTACATGCTGTAACTATCATTTGGCAGACAATAGCCACAGATTCCTAAAGTCTTGTAGGCACAATGAGGTTACCAGGTTTTGTACCATTATGTCTGTACACAGACCAAAACCAAAAGCAGTGCTCACTGACTGTATCTGGCAGTCTGAGCTATAGCCAGAGATTCTTCACAGACGTGCTGGGTGGATGGATGAGAACTAGTTCTGGCACGTAACCCCCCCTAAAATCAAAAATTGTCATTTTTACATTTACAGATTAAATAAACATGAGGATGAATCCTACTGACTATCCCCTGACTTTTCATCTAACACCATCATCAGGTCAAATCTTTTTATTTATCCAATACTTATATCTAAATACCTGCAAATCCTTCCCAGCAGAGTTAGCTGCATTAATATGTTTACAGCTAATTAGCAAATGTTAGCATGCTAACACAATAAACTAAGATGGTGAAAATGGTAAACATTATGCCTGCTAAACATCAGCATGTTAGCATTGTCACTGTAAGCATGTCAGCATCATGCAGAGGTTAGCATGTAGCTCACAGCAGAATAATCAGAATCAGAATCAGAATCTGGTTTATTGCCAAGTAAGTATTCATATACGAGGAATTTGTTTTGGTGCGAGGGTGCCAACAAGAGCAATATATGCAGAAAAATGAAAGAAATCAAAAATGCGTACTTTGAACTTTTCCTTTAATTCTCCTCAAACTACTTCATATGCATGTACAGTATATGGTTTAGTTTTTTTGACACTCAACAACATCACAAGAGAACATTATTGCTAAGCAGCGTGACATCTATATGACAAACAGTATATTCTATGGGCATGTTGGAACACAACAAAAAGAAGTTGAATGAAATTTGAAGGAGTAAGGGTGGAGGAGGCAAATCTACAGCAACGCTCTTCATTCCAGCAAATAAATCATCCGTATACAATCACTGTATGGGCAAGTGCACTTGAAGACTATGCTTGTAACTGTATGCACACGTCTACATATACTGTATATTGGTTGTACTTGCTGATGAGTGGCGTCATTGTCTTGCTATGACCCCCAGTATTCAGTGCTGTAATCTCCATAATATGAATGAGGACAATAGCCTCTTAGTTAGCCTGCTGATGGCTGCCCTCGTCCTGTAACCCGTCCATACATGTAGGATGGACGCTGCGTCAGAGGATGGCACTGAGAACATGCCAATAGTGTGCGACAGACAGTGGTTCTTCTATGCCCTGGATGGAGTGACTTCATACTGCTGCACTGCCAATAGGCCTCTTGTGGGGCAAGTGTTTCTGGTGTGATCGTCAGGCTTCACACTTTCCCCAGTACCATATCATACATCGACCTGGTGCTGACCTCAACTTCCCTTAAATACAGTGTACAATTCATAGAGACACAAGCTGCAAACACACTTAACACCTGCACCTCAGTTTGACCAATATGGCCTCACACTGCTACTGTGGTTACTACTGCTACTGCTTTATTTAGCCTCATCTGTACTGTGTGTGGAAATGTCTTTAGTTTTACTGGTATTTGGTCATAAACCAAAGTACTGGGCAAATTTAAATTTGACCTGATGATGGAGCCAGATGAAAATTTAAGGCATCACCAATGTTGTTACAGTTCAACCTGACGGGTACGCGGATGTAACAAATGTTATGGCCAGTAGTTCTTGGATATTTCACTCAAAACCCCAAATGGCTACCTACTGGTGGTACTAGAGGAAAACTCAGGGGATCACCTGAGATAGTGAGATTCCTCCTCTGGGAACCATGAATGTCTATACAAAATTATGTGCCAATACATTGAGCAGATGTTAAGATATTTCGCAAGATAAGTAAAAACTTTGACCTGCTGGTGGCACTAGAGGAAATGTCAGGGGATCACCGTCAATAGGATTCATCCTCTGGGGACCATGAATGTCTGTACAACATTTCATGTCATTATTAAAATGGTGGATTGACGGACAGACCGACCTTGCTCTCCACAGAGCCATGTTGCTATTTAGTTCAGTTTTATATATATAGCGCCATAAAATAACAAAGTTATCTCAGGGCACTTTCTCATATAGAGCAGGTCAAGACCAACTCTTTATGTTTACAGAGACCAAACAGTCCCACTATCAAGGCAAAAAACTTTTAATGACATCTAGACTTACCTGTATTTGTCTCAAACTGTCAAACAGTTACTGTCAAAACAGTCAACAACGTGTAACTGTTAAGAGGACATTTGTGAACTAACAGACTGGTAGGGCATGAAGCTCATAGTTTACAGTAAGCAACAGGAAACACAAAATAGTATTGCAAAAAGGCATTATCATGCTGCAAATAACATGCAACACCAGTGAAGAGACTGGGAAAGTTGCTGGCATTGGCTACGTTGCTCTGTTTGCAGTGCAGAGCTTTACCATGCAACAACAGTGGATCTTTGACCAAAAAAGGATACAACATGTTCACTGTGATGGAATTTCTATTGCAAGCATGTTTCAAGTCTCTGCAAGCTGATTTTCCTATTGAAGTGAAACCACTCACGGCTGGGACGGCGGAAGAAATTCAAATTATGTCTTTTGTAGTAAAAGGAGTAAAAGATGTTTTGTTTGGTCATTACAAATGACATGTTCCATTCCTTTAGTGTTTACTGTGACCGTTTGGACATGCATGTGGAAAAAGTCATTACATTGTGCAATCAGTTTTCTAAACCCCTCATACTCCCATTTGGTTTCAAACAGCAAATAAATTAATTTCAGAGACTTCTTCAGAGAGATGTTCTTGCTTCTCAAGTTATGAACTTTCAAATTATGATCAAAGCAACACCATGAGCGTTAACTGAGCTGAGAATAGCAACTTCTGCTTTCTGGTTCACTAGTTTCCCCATCCTCTGCTACAAAGTCAACAGATAGCTCAGGTTCTCTGCAGTTACACGACGACCCACTTCCTCCCGCTAATCACAGTCGAGTCATCAGAGAAACCAAAGCGAGATACTTCCAAAAGCTAGTGTGCAGAAACTGAAAATGGAGGTACCCCTGTCTTTACTTGGAATAAGTCATAATAATTATATGTATTGTGACAACTCAGGGGACTTGGAGGCAAGATTTACAATAAAATAGGTGATTTTTAATGTCTTTAAGTTAGCTATCATATCAAAATCTTGGGTAAGAAGGTAAGATGGGCTACTTATCTAGCTTTTGGTTAGAACTTGTAGCAGCAAAACCTCTGAGTATATTAAACTGAACAGTCCCATATAAACAGCATTATGTTTGTCAGTGCACCACTGCCATGCTGTGCTCAGCTGTTGTATGGGGTCAGGGCTGTAGAAGCTAGTCTACCATAGTCCTGGCTCATTATTGACATGATAGGTGACATGTGGTTGCAGAGTGCATCCTGTGTCTAGTTCCAACTAAGGCTGATCAATGTACTTGAGAGTGAGTGCTCATCAATAGTGTGAACATGAAAATGCACATAGGTCTGCTATTTATTGTCTTACTACTGCACATCTCTCAGATCATTGTGGTGACTCTTTTCTCTGCAGTTGACCAGATGAAGTTTGGGCCTCCGCTGAGGAAAGTCACAGAGCCTTATCCTGATTTGGTAAAGCACTCCTTCAGCGGGAACATTTTGTAACTGTGCTGTATACTGATGACATTCATGAAAACGACCAGTGGCTCTGTTCCGGTTCCCCTTTCAGCAGGGCTCTCATGATGATGATGACTGGAGTCTGTCTGGAGATGAAGACAACTCACCGTAAGACTTTCTCTGTTTTCTTCTTCACTCTTTGACCTTCATTCTGTATTGGGAGTCTTATGGTTTGGTTAGATGTTGAGATATTACAGGTGTAACAGGATTCAGTCCACCTGAGGACAACAAAGAAAAACTTCCCACATTCCCCTCTTTTATCAATGATACTCAGATGTTTCTTTTTAACAGTGTCCAATAGTGCCCCTAAATCCAAAGATCCCAGCTTGTGAAATGTGTTGATTTCTAAATCCCCAACAGTGAACTGAACATTAATGTGTTAAAAGAGAACTCCACTGACTTTACACAACAAAGTGTGTTTGTAGGTGTTGGGGAGTACTGCTGTTGTATGAAGCCTTTAGTGTCTCAGAGGGAGCTGTGTGAGGTCTTAAAAATATAAATTTCTTCTAAATGTCCTGTAGTGATGTCACTCAGGTCAGTGTCGGATGGGTCTTAAGACTACAAGTTGGTGTGGAGTTAGAAAGAAGTGAGCTCACCAGACATCTGTAGCCTGCTGCTCATCTCTGCTACAGGCCAGTGGTTCCATGCTACGTTAGCAGCTACTAGCATAACACACCCGATTCTCTGACCGAACTGTTGGTTGTCGAATTGCAAACTTTTTGAAACCAAGAGTCTGAGCATAAACATTGACAATTCCTACTGTGTTTTGGGAATTGTAATGCCTTTTTTAGAGAAACAAGGAGATAGAGAGCTGTGAAAGAAAGGTCCCCTGCCAGACTCAGAGCAGGGACAGTTTGGGTAAAGTTTTGGGTAATCATTTTACTGTTCACCTTCATTTTCTGTTCCAAATGAGTTTACTGCTTGTGTTTTTTGCCCAGTTGGATTTCTTTTTAGCAACGTAACTGTGTTCCCAGATCTCAGGGCTTTATCTACCATCAAGGACACTGAAGTCATGTCCTTGCTATTTTGGCTATGTGGAGGCTTTTGCAAGCTCTTACTATGTTAATGTTTGATTTTTGGTGAGAATCAAAGGATACTGTTTGTTCAAAGGAGTATCAAAGGATACTTTGTTTTCAGGGCAACAATACTGTATGTAGAACTCGTGATTATAGTATTTCTAAATTCTTGGCTGTTATTAGCAATTAACATGGTGAGTACAATGTTATCATTACTGATAATGATAATGATGGCCAAAAGATCTGACTTGTAATAAACTGGAATTATGCTTTAAATTTGTTCAGAATATCAGCAGTCTGAGGCTCAGTCCAAATAGCAGCACTATTTTTGGGGTTCATAAAGTGATATGAGTCGACGTCTGGTTCCTTCCCGCACATTGTTATGGGCCATTCAGGCCTGTAGTCAGATAAACACCAGGTCTTCCTGTTGCAGGAGCCTGTTGGAATGTGTGGAGCAAGCTCTGCAGCTGAGGTAGGCCACATTCATCAACTCCAGCCCCACCTAACAGCAGTGTCCCCCCATCCCACATGATTCACCTGAAATAAATTGCTTGTGATTATGTTTTAATGATGTGACTATGAGCTAATGCCAAACATCTTTGACATAATAAGTGGGTTTGTGTTCACTCTCTGCTAATCCCAAACCCCAAAGTCCTGCTGTCCTTCTTCATGAGCAGGATGTGATTCAGCACAAACCCACTCTGCTTTTTGGGCTTTTTTTTGTCTGCTTTTTTGTGGTGTTTCCTCAAGGGTTTTGTTGACGTGCCGCTGATACCCTTCCCTCAGCATCTTCAGCCTCTGCCTTTGTTGCCTAGCTGCTTGTCATGACATTTGATTTGGACCTCATCAATTCTTTGGAGTCTGATCAGGACATTGTTGCTCCTTTGTCTTTCAGGAGTTTAACCATTAGGAGGGCGCCATCTACTGACGTGAGTGGAAACTATACAACCATGAACTGAAGCTGTGTTCCAATTGCATACTATGTACTGATTCTGTCCTAGGTTTAGTACACCTGGGGGAAAAAAGCATTCTTTATACTTAAAAATGCCAACAGGAAGACTTGATAGATAGATCAAATAGATTTTTTGACCAATAAATTCAAAAATAGAAGGCTAACATTAAAGGTATAGCAATCTCAAAGTTGTGAATTTGTACTAAATACTGTAGGTGTTAACTGTTTGTGTCCTTTCCAGAATAACACCAACAACTGGTCAGAGCTTCCCTGCCATTCCTTTAACTTAAAAATCTATCTTGCTTCAAATGCTAAAATTCTAATCTGTAGTGAATTGTTATGTCACAGATGGAAAATATGATATACTGCCACAAACATTTCAGTCACAGACAATAAAGATACAAAACCACCTGGTATGGCATTATATTTGTGTCTCAGCTCTGAGTGGTATAGTAGACATTTTCAGAAAGATATTTTTTTTGCCCATTATTATAAATTGTATGACAGAACAGTCTTGAGCAAAGCCCTTGAGGTTGCCTTGAACATTTAGATGAGATTGAGACTCTGTTGTCGTTCCCAGTCTGGCTGCAGCCAGTTTCTCTGACACTCAAGCAGGATGTTTGTGTTTGGTGTGATCCAGTGTTGGAGGTTTTACTGACATCTTACTTCCACATGCATAAAGTACCACTGCTTTCCCCTCATCTGTTGAACAAGGAGTAATTCCCTTTGAGTCCTCCTAGTCTGATTAAGTTTGTGAACTGCTATAAATAGGAGGAGCATATTAATGTAACATACTAATATTTTTCATGTTGGTATAATGTGTAGGATATTAGCATGGTATGTTAGCAATGATGTCAAAGTTCAGCTGAGGCTGATGTTAACTAGATTTAGAGGGATCATTTGATGAATTAAAGTGTTAAAGTTGTATACATACATGTTGAAATATGACCTCATTAGCCCTGCAATGTGTTCCCTGGTGTTTTACAGAGGGGTGGGAAGAGTGGTTTGTTCAGTCCGTCTACAGCCTCCCTGCCAGCCTTCAGCTCTTTAACTCCCAACGAAGAGAGCAGAGACCTGACGCTGAGACCGAGCTGTACACTGGGCCCTGACACTCCCATCACTGCTGACTCCACCTCCACTACAGGTACAACACACTATGCCAACCACTCCATCAGAGCCCATGTTGTTTCTCCAACATAGCAACGTTTCAGTAACTTAGAAAACAGCTTTGTGACTAGCTGGGCGACCATGTTTGGTTTGGAGCACCCAAGACCCACACACAGTTAAGCCTGAGGTCTTATCTGTGAGTTCCAACCAGCTCAGGACCAAATCAAGACTTGTCTAGACTGACAGAAATAACTTCCCACTCCTCTGTCCTGTGTTTGAAAAGTGTTGGCCAGGTGCTCAGCCACCCAGGACATCAGACAGCGCTGCAGTGATCCCTGCCTGCCTGTGGGGGACGCTGCAACAGCAGAGAAGGCGAAGGTTTCCTCTCCAAAAAAAGAGACACAACTATCACCTGAATGGAGCACACTGAGGAAAAAGACTGAGGACTCTGTGAGTTCAAGCCAAACTTCTGTCTCTGGTATCAGCAGCAAACATCAATAAGCTTGTGTGATTCGCTAACCTAATAACTTCCTAATGAATGAACCAAACAAGATTTTGATTTGTAATGCATCTGATGTACAGTTTTTATCCTCCCCTTTGTTTTGTTATGTGTAACCTTTGAACCTTCTAGAGGGCTGATTGTCATGGACTTCCTCCTACCCCTCAAGTCCATGTAAGTGTGAAATCTAACAGCATGTGACCTACAATAAAAGCTGACCAATGGCAGTGCCTTGGTGACTAACAAGAAAAGCTTCCTCGCATGGCATGATAAAAGCTGCACTAGTAACACTTTTTATGTGAAGATCCAGCTGATGTTTTTATAGTTACACCATTCCATCAAGACCTCAGCACCCACTTACTGCTTGCTGGTATTTTGAGTCAACAATGTACAAAGTAGCCTAGTGCAACTTATTATTATTGTAATAACCATAAATGCTGTTTTTGTTAGAATGGATATCATTCCAAAATTGAAGGGTCACTATAACCATGTCAGACCATTAGTGATTCACTTGCTGTGCTGGATCTGTAGATGGGAGCCTGCTTCTCCAAAGTCTTCAACGGTTGTCCTCTTAAAATCCACTGTGCTGTCACCTGGATTTTACCCAAGACCAAAGGTAAGACACTAATGTTATTCCAGTATTTTAAAACTTGGTCTAAATGACTAATAATAGGTTTGGTCCAGTAGATCACCTCAGCCAGCAGACTCAAAACGGGCTGCAATGGCTGCATCATAATCCTTGTGGGCAACTGCGCCCATCAGAGTCGGTCATCAGAGCAGGCTCCGACTGTTATTCTAACTATCTGACAACATTATGGAGAGGATCCCTACAAATATAGACATTTTATTTAAAGAGTAAGATCCTTTTAATTTAACAAGAAACAGAAAGTCTCGCTCAAAGGAAAGGTCTCGCTCTGAAATCTTGTGAGAGGTGAGCTGTTGCAGGAAGATGTTTCTGGGCCCGGATTTTAAAATACCAGAATTACCCTTCAGTGTTCTAAAACTCTTATGGATGTAGTTCGGAGCAATGTCAGCTTTCCTAGATATCTCAACTGTACAAGTAACAACAATATCACGGTCCTACCTTTATGTTAGGCTCTTTGTTAAAGGAAACACTGGAAACTCACTAATGTTACATCATAACACAAACACTTTTCCTTCTTAGATCAGTACCTTATTCTTGGGGCAGAGGAGGGCATCTACACACTGAACCTTAATGAACTTCATGAAGATACACTAGAGAAGGTAAGAAAAGGACTGATCCTTGTGTTTACCATTATTTTGTTGCAACACAATACGTTACAAATGTGACTGTAACTTGCAAGAAATATAAAAAATAGTACTGTTGGGGGAATTCAGCGCTCACTTGGGCAACAACTGACAAAACCTAGAAAGGCCTGACTGATCAAAATCTGAGTGGTTCTTTGTTATTGGACACCATGTTGGAGCAAAAGATGGTTCATATGTTCTGAGCACCAACTTAGTTCAAAGACTAATGATCAGAAAGGACGGTCTGATTGTAGAACCTCAGATTCAGGAGGAGTTATGTGGATTAGTTTTTCATTTCTGGACTTGGAGAAGTGTTATCATCGTGTCTCTCAGGCTGTGGTGCCGGGGTAGTGTACGCTAGCCATGGTACTCTGCTGGGAAATGGTGGATCACTGCTTGCCCAAATGAGGTTGTTCAAGTATCTCGGCATCTTGTTTGGTAAACAAGGTATTTTTTTCGGCATTCCCTGCGGTAGCCTACAGCCGCAGCCTAAACGCACTACCCACATTCAAATAAATGGGAGGACCTGGGATTTTTGCAGCAACGACGAATGATTTGGCCTCAGCCTTAGAGACAGGGTGAGGAGGATAGAACAACTGTTCCTTCTCATTGAAAGACACCGGTTGAGGGGGTTCAGGTCTCTGGTCAGGAGGCCTCCTGGTTGCTTGCCTGCATAGGTATCCCAAGCAGTTTAGACCCAGAACACAACAGAGACTACAGATCCCATGTGGCTTCAGAATGCATTGAGATCCCCCAGGAAGAACTTGAAGGACGCCTTGGTTTCAAAGAGGTCAGGCACCTCAATCAGGTTATGATGAACAAAAATGCTTTAACAGAAATAAAAACATTTAACTAAATCACCCAAACTGGAGATGTGAGGTAATCACCTAAGATGATATTTCAAGAACAGTTGAGGTGTGCAAATGTGTATAGTGTAACATATTACAGCACACTGTGAACTCAAAGGAACCATTTGATGTTGATTTTCTTTCTTCCCACAGCTGCTCCCTCAGCGATGTACATGGCTGTACGTTATGAACAATGTGCTGATGTCCATATCAGGTAACAAATCTCTCCAAATATCATGTGTGTCATAGAACATGTGTGAACAGTGTGCTGTATATTTTCTGCTGCTCTAAGAAAGTATCCATCCTGCAGGGAAGTCTTCCCAGCTTTATTCCCACAGTCTGACAGCTCTCTTTGAACCGAGAGGAAATCTCCAGAAGAAGCACAGCAGTCTGTCTCTCAGCACCAACCGCTTCACTGAGAGGATCAACCCCAGGTAGGACAGGACATTAGTTGCAGTAGGTTGTTAGTAAGAGTAACGGTAAATATGTAGGTGCAGTAGTAGTAATATTGTTGTTCTTGATACTTCCACTGGGTGGCACCAAAGTAAGATATTTTAAACCTCCAATATAGTGGCTTTAAGTGACAGCTATGTCATTTATTGTCACTGTGAAAGGTGTTCTCACTGAACTGTATATTCTCTCTCAATCAACAGAAGATTTGCCATATCCGTGAAGATCCCCGACACTAAAGGCTGTAGGAGATGTAGTGTAGGTAAGTGATGCAGAATTTACTCTACATGCTCTGTATGTTTATTCAGTAATAACAGGCTCTCCACCTTTCTTATGTCTCCCAGCAAGAAACCCATACACAGACAGTACATTTCTATGTGGGGCAGTCCCATCTGGCTTGGTTTTGCTGTTGTGGTATGACCCTCTGCAGAAGTTCATGCATCTAAAGGTTTGTACAGATAGGTTACACTTTAAATGGTCTTCAGTGAAATGTGGTGCTTTGTGTGTTTCTTGTGTAGGTCTTCAACCCCAATACTGTTGCATCTCAAACCCCCTCTCTCCTCCCATTTCCTATTCCTATTCATATTCATATTCACTCAACATGTCTAATAAAGGCAAAAAATGATTTAAGAAATCAGCTCTGGCAAAATTTGAACAATCACATTATGTAACCTGACTCTTCCTCTTTGTGTTGCCATCTGTTTGACTTGCAGCACATAGCGATGAGGCTACCAGACCCTCTGCCAATATTTGAGCTGCTGGTGTTGGTAACAGATGAGTTTCCCCAGCTGTGTGTTGGGGTGAGAGACTGTAGTAATGGGAAACAACCAATCAGCCAACAGCTCAAGTTTGATATTATAGAGCTGAACAGCACGCCTACTTCAGCACCAGGTAGGGTGGATGGCTGTGTTTCTCCACTGCCTGCTTATAGAGTTTAAATCTTAAGCTAAATATTCTTCCTTGTCTCTGTGCATCTGCAGATAGTGGAGCACTCAGGGCAGTACAGATAAGCCAACTGGACAGAGACACTGTTCTCATCGCATTAGAAAGTAAGTCACATCTGTTTCAACACGTTCCAAGTCCTCCAGCCATCTTTCTTACTGGTTCATAATATACTGTATCTCAATCTTGATGCTCATTGAACAGAAACTGTTAAGATTGTGAACCTCCGCGGGCTTCCATCCAAAGAGCTGGCGGCTGAAATGGTCTTTGACTTCCCCATTGACACTCTAGGTAGAAACAATCATGTGAAAAACACAGTAAAAGAGACTTGATGTTCCTGCTGACAGTTGAGTGATGTGACATGACATGTTTTAACAGTCTGCTTGCAGGATAGTGTGCTGGCGTTCTGGAAGCATGGCCTTAAAGGGAAAAGTTTTCATTCAAATGAGGTGATTATCTACGACTGAGCTGATATCATGTGTTTGTCATTCAGTGAAATTATTATTTCACCATGTCTATAAAAATGTGAATTTCATCTTTATCTGCAGGTAACACAAGAAATTACAGATGAAAGTCGCGTATTCAGAGTTTTGGGAACAAACAGGTAGGTTAACACTAATGAAGTATTGGTAGTAGTAGTAGAGTAAAACTAAATAGAAGACACAAACAAGCTACAACATAATAAAATATATTCAGAATCAGAATCAGAAATACTTTATTAATCCCAGAAGGGAAATTGCTTTTTGAACATGAGAATAAAAAATACAGTGAATTTGGTCACAAATTGAATTTAATAAAAGGTACTTTTAAAAGACAGCATCTCACCACTGAAGATAAAAATATCTCTAAATTCCTAGTTATTTGATTCTTGATATATTTTGTAATTGCCTTAACGAGAATGTTAAAATCTAGGCCTACGTGTATACATGTATACAATAAAATGTATACTGAATGACTACACCAAGATTTCTGACTTGGTTTGTGGTTTTTCCATAAGTGAGTGAAGCTGAGTACAGACTAATTGTTGTTCTTCCAAAAACATTCGGTTTTGTCTTTGTTTAACTGGGGGATATTTTGGCACATCCACTTGCTGTTTTATTCCATGCACTTAATCAATAGCACACCCCATATCTCAAATCCCAGAATTAGGTATAGCATGAGATAAGTCATTAGCTTTGGGTGAGCTCTACATTTCTTTGGTTGTGTTTGATTCATGCACCCTGGATGAGCTGTGAGATTTTTTCTTCCTGGACTTTTTACAGGGACATCATCCTTCAGAGCACACCAACAGATGACCCCTCTGCACTGAGCAACCTGTACATCCTGACTGGACATGAAAGCAGCTACTGAGAGAAAATGAATATGAAAGTGAAGAGAAATGGAGACCTGTGTTATAACCCATGTTGTGGGAACAATGTCCTCCTTTACTGAAGCAGAAGCAGACACCAGCACCAACTGTCCACACCAACTCTCTGCTGTGGATGACAAATGTCAGTATGGGATTCAGTTGCCTGTACGTTGTTGGGCAACACATGCATAAGAGAGACTTGTCCACTCATTAAGTGAGGTTCTAATTCTTTTTTTAAGTAAAGTTGCAAAAGCCAAGATTTTCATGTAAAACAATTCATGCTACCAGCCTAAATCACAGCGTGACTGCAGCAGGGAAACTGTTCCATTCCTGCTAGTTGAGATGTCATAGAGCTACTGCTGTCAGTAACCATGAACCATACACACAGACGTTTCTGAACTGATGTTTTGAAGCTTGTGTTTCTGTTTACTGTTTGCTGCCGTCTTTGTCAGTTACTGGAACCAGAACTGGTTAAGTGGGAGGAATTGAGGAGGGGCGAGCAAACAGCTGAGCTGAGACTTCTGTCAATCAATCCCATGAATAAACCTTAATATGCCCCTAAAAGAACAATGATTCTCATAATTGTCACAAAGATGCACAGTAGAGGAAGTTGGAGTTTGGAGGAGTCTGGCACATGACCATTGGTGGAACTGCAGCTTAAGACAGTTGGACTTTGGCTTCTCCATTCAGCCATAGGGGTTGCGTTTTTGGGGTATATGCACACTGGTTTCTCCACACAGTAATGGTGCGATCACGTCATGTTGGAGTTACTCTAATGATCACTTTCCCGTAAATCCACAGGATGGACAGGACATGACCGGCATGTCACCAAACCAAAGGAGCTCTAAGTGATTTCCTTCCTCACCCTCAAACAGCTGATATGTGATTTTTTTTATTTACTACTTTTAATGTTTGGTGTATTGATTAAATGGATACGAGTTTGTTTTGAGAATCAAACTCTAACCACTGAAAAAGTGGCTTTGAGAGGCTTTTAGTCTAATATAACATTACCATTCAGTATAAAGATTCACATCTGATAGTTATAGAATAATCCCTACCTCTTTGTGTCCCACTGGTCCAACTTTAAAAAAATTGGAGAAATAATGAATGCTGAGCTTCACTTTGCTTTCAGCACGCATCTTTCACCATTCTCTGAAAACCTGAAACGGACATTTTAACAAGTATAGTTAGCATGAGGCTTTACTGGGATACTGTCTGTTGTTGTATGCTAATTCCTGACTAGATGTTCATATTTCACCTGCCAGTACAGTAATGGATCAGAATCAGAATACTTTTTTGATCCCAGAAGGGAAATTACTTAATGTAGATGCAAATGTATTTAAGCAAGTTGGACATTACAAATGTCTAAACTCTAGAAAAATGTTTTGACCACATAGGGGCAAGGAGTATAACATCAGCAGGCCGTAAGTTGTAGATGGGGGGTGTCAACATATTGACCCAGGAACATGTGGTTAACCTTTGACCTAGGGAAAAACATTGTTGAGTACATTAAACCCTTTGAAAGGTCTCTTTAATGTGTCATATTAAGAGGATATTGAGCTGGAGAACATAAAACCCAGGGAAAATAGATACGCTCCCCTTCAACTCTATACTGTTCCCCATGAAACAACATGTCGGTGGTATTTAGATTGTTAACTTGAATGTTACAAAGAGTCTGTAACCAAGTTAACTATTTGAAGATTGTGAATGTGCTAGCATAGCAGCATTTACCTTGTGTCACCATGTTGACAGAGCCTCGGAGCTGAGAAATCCCGTTCAAGTTTCTGACCATGAAGCATCTTTCCATTGCAGTCAGTTATACATTAGTGCCCAACACAGCTTTTATTCCATTTCTACATAGGTTAAATGTGCATTTGATTACACAAGGTGCCATAGAAAACTGAATGCAATTAAATTGTACTTCTGCTTGTTTGACTAAAATGTAATTCCACTACATTAGAGTTTTGTGTGTAATGCTATTTATGGTGTTTATGGAAAGGGGACTATATAAGTAACACTCACCTTTCCCTGAAAGATACTTGAACGACATAATATGCATATGGCTATGGTTGAGATGTTTTTATTGTTGTGTATACATTTTATGTATATAATAATACCGTATGCTCTTACATTAGGGAAGGGTTGTAATATGCAAAATAAAGATCTTTGTCATGACAAAGATTCACTTGTATCCTCAGCAGTAGTTTGGTAAGATCTCAGAATACAACAGTCATAGCAGTTTACATGTTTGTGGTTGCCTTAACTGGGGAAACTGATGGTCCTTAAACAAGTTATTGTTCATGTGATATCAAATAAACCAAAATAAACATTTCCATTTCTGAACAGAAAGAACAGCAACTTATGATGATGTAATATTTTTAGTTACTTGTCTATATGCTTTGACAGTTGTTAGCCCATATAACATAATTATTACACTTCACAGTGTCTTGTTTAAAAACCTCTTTCCTTATACAATTTTAACCTAATATTTATATTAATAAGCTTTGGAGAAAAAAACTGAATGATGAGCCGGCTCTTGGAAAGGAGCAGAGCCATCTCCAAAGAGCTGAAATTCCTATCACTACATAGAAGCACAGAGTTGTGAACTTTTCAAGGCCCAGGGCTGGATCGGGTCCTTGGAACATTCCAGGGATTATTGAGATTTATTCTTTCAAGCAGAGTGAGCTGTTGTCTAGAACTTAGAGATGCACCTCACCATCGCCATATAATAAGAATCTAATTCTAATTTCTAAAATTGATTTCCTACTTTTATAAGAACAAAATCATATTAGCCAAAACATTTTGGCAAATTCACTTTGAGTTTGACTTGAGGCTTACTTTTCATTCAATATATAAATTGATTTTTGTTATAAGATGAATTGAAATCAACAATTATTAAATAATTAGCAACGATTGTGATTCATTTTAATAGAAAGTGTGCCGATGAAGTTCTGCTATTTGCAGAAAAGACTGACATTCATTTAACTTTTATTAACGTGTTTATTGTGTTGCTCTGTTATTCAGAAACATTATGTGATCATCAGTTATCAATTTATATTTTTAACCTATAAATTAAGAAATAAATATAATCATTTGTTTTTATCAATATGCTACTTTTATGTGCACATATGTTTTGACAGTACAACCTTCCACTCAGTTGGTGGCAGTAATGAAACAGGATAAGGAAGTAGAAGAAGCGGCAGCAGCATTAGGTGCAGCAGCGCCATTTCACTTTTCATTCATTATTGGGCTTGAGGCCTACATCGGTTCATAGGTGGGTTGGAGATTTTAAGGTTAAAACGTGACGTGAAATACATTTTGGGAAGTTAGTGATGCAAAACTGTCATTGGAGCGTTATGCTACATGTTCTCTGAAAGGACATTAGCGTGCGAACGTTAGCTACTAAGTTGTTGGCTAGCCAATAGCTTCCTGAATTCATTCGCCTACATTAGCCAAACATTAGAACGCCATTACAACGAAATATGGGCGAACATGGACGCATTGCGCACTGTAACACAATTGACTGAATTTTACAGACAACAAGTGAGCTGTTCAGACTAGCATGGGGCTAGTTAGTCTGTAAGCAATGTCACAAACCGAAAAGACTAATAGTGTTAGCAGGCTAGCTAGCTAGTACGACTTGCTAGATAACGTTAGTTTAGCAATCGTCAGAAAGTGGTCAATGTGACATCCAAACCAACGTGCATTGTTTAAAAACGTAACTTAATTTTGGAGGAGAAATTATGTTAAATGTATATCATGTGAACTTGCAGAGCTAGTCAACAATTTAATGCCAAATATGCTATATTTAGGCTATAGCTGCTAGGCGTGTCTCTCGCTTGAATAGCTTACATTCCTGCCTGACAAGGGTGTGCACGCGTGTCCACGCACGTCAGAGCACAAACACGTTTCACGCAAGAACGTGAACGCAAATGTACGGAGCCCCAAAAGCCCAGAAAGGTAGTGCGCACGAGTTAATTAGCTAGTACTAATTAGTTATTATCTCTATAACGTTATTGGCCGCACAAGTTATTTGTCTTGTGATTAATATGTGCATAGTAAAGGCAGATAGGCCTATGCTTTGAATACCACAGGGGTAAGTTGCGTTTATAGCTTTAAGAGTATGTTGATTTAACAAGTAAGCTTATACATAGGGAGCCAACTAAAGTCCAGTAAGGTGATTTTCTTTTAACTTCTTTCATACTGACAGGTGTCTATTATTATGTCCACCCCATTTATATAAGTGAAGGTTAGCTAAACAACAGAAAGACCCCTCTGTATAATGTAATGTAATACACTTCAACAGCACTACAATCTACATCCTCCAAAATGAGCATCAACATAAACTTACAATATATCCTTTATGAAGGAGGATTTATTGAAGGACTGCATTAGTTTTAACTAAGTGTAAACTGTCAACTGAGCATATTTATTAATTGCACCACTTAATTAATCACTGGTAGGTGGGAATTTCCCTCACATCCTTACAGTGCTTATACAGTAGTAACTGAAATGTTTTTTCTAAATCTACTAGGATACACAGAACTTCATCATGGTGAAAATCTTCATTGGCAACCTTGCCTGCAACACCACCCCAGAGGAGCTGCGTGAACTCTTCGAGAAGTATGGCAAAGTCTCAGAATGTGACATTGTCAAAAACTATGGTTTTGTACACATGTCCAGCATGTCTGAAGCAGAGGAGGCCATTCAAAACCTTCACCAGTACCAGCTGAATGGCTGGCGCATGAACGTGGAGATAAGCAAAGGGAGGCCCAAGTCCACCACCAAGCTACATGTCAGCAACCTCGGCGAGGGTGTCACCAGCGATGTTCTGCGGGCCAAGTTTGAAGACTTTGGCACGGTGGTGGAGTGTGACATAGTGAAGGACTACGCCTTTGTTCACCTAGAGCGAATGGAGGATGCCATGGATGCTATCGATAAGCTGGACAACACAGCTTTCAAAGGTGAACTCTCAGGCAAGATAGATCTAGTCTATCTGCTGTTTTTAGATACGAATCTGGAGTCTGTTCTGTCGCCGTAGAGCTCTTCTGACAAGTGACATCCACTAGCTGGTGTTTTTCCACATGCATTGAACAGGTGGACTGAAAGTGTTCACTTGGAAGTTTCGCTATGTCTCTTGTAAAACAAGGGGCAGTGTAACTGGTGAATAGGCACGGGACCTGGCGCGGCAGGTTATTTTGCTTCGCTCAGTGATTGTCGGTCAAATGCATTAAACGTGTTTTATAGTCGGAAGCCCACGTTCTCATGCGTGTCTTCTCTCTCCTCACAAGGCAAGCTGATGAGCGTACAGCTGTCCACCAGTCGGCTTCGCACCACCCCAGGAATGGGAGATCATACCGGCTGCTATGTCTGCGGGAAACATGGTCACTGGTCGAAAGACTGTCCTGTCGGTAGCCACGGTGACGGCGCAAGAGGTCGCAGCGGCCGAGCCCCCCCACACGGTCCCCCAGGTTATGGCAGAGGCAGCTATGGGATGGGCTCACCTCCAGCAGCTGATTACATGGGTGGCTCTGCGTATAGTCTGGGTAGTTACGGAGGTGGGTTGCCGCCTCCCCCTCGTAGGCTTAGCGGCTACAGCTCTGAGCTGGGGGATAGGTACGCCAGCAGAGCAGCAGGCTCCTATGCTGAGAGGTCATCAGCTTATGATCGTGAACGTCTCTATAGCAGTGTTGACTATTATGAGAAGTACAGACCTCGCCCCTATGGCTCAAGCTATTTCGAGGATCGTCGCATGTCCTATCTCCCCCCTCCCCCACCTCCCCCTTCCTCCCTCTCAAAGCTCTCCAGTATAGATCCGTATGACCGCCAGCCACTGCCTCCACCTTCATCGGCCGCTGCAGCTGCTGCTTACTATGCAAGAGACCGCAGCCCGATCAGACGAGTACCCGCCTCCTCGACAGGCTATGAGCGAACACGGCTGTCTCCGGTATCCACCTCCGGGAGCTCCTACACTGTTTCACGACCCAAGGATCATTATGCGCCACGCTATGCGCCTTACTAAAGCCATGGTGCCAAGGTGAGCAACATAGTAAACAAAGTAGGACAGTTACTATGAACTCTGAACAGTGGGACATTTTTACTGGGATTTCGGAAACATGGCGTTTTTTAAAGCACAGAATCCTTTGAAGCTGTGCGTAGTGAAAATTAAACCCTGTTTCTGAAAAGGGAATGCTTTGCTCTCTTTCTAGGTCTGTTTGTGAACTGCAGCACTTTTCCTTTGCCGTCATTTCTTCAAGCTACAAGATTCCATCTGCGCGTGATGTGCGGCAAAGCAGATGACGTGCGGAAATTAAGATTGGAAGTTGTGATGGCATCTTCCAGGCACCTGAGATGCCAGTTGCCTGCAAATGAGTCGTCCTTTCAGTCACATTCACAAAATCTGTTTTCAATAAGGATGATTAGCAAACTGCTGTGTTTGACGCTCATGATGTATAAAACAATAATTTGCTCACTTGCTCTGCAGGTTTTCAGTTCAGTTTTTAGCCATGTCTTTTTTCTTTTTTTTTACCTGTGTTTCTTCCTCACATAAAGCAAATTGTGAAATTCTGAACATGGTAATTGTTTGGCTTCTGTTTGACATGTAGAGGAAGTGTTCTTTTTTTCATCAATTTATTAACACTGACCTTCCTTTTTTGAATGGAATGTGTTAACCCAGGCTGTATCAGTTGCTTGGAGTGCAGAAGAAACAAATGATCAAAGTCAGTTATGTGGATTTGGACAAAGGTAAATGTTTTTTTATTATTATTGATGATATATATGATATATGATTATTATTGGTGTCCAACAATGTGCTGTGGAGGCCCATGACTCCTTAGGTTTGTTTTATTACAGCTAAAACTAGTGATTTTCACTGAGAAGCTTCCTTTATGCTTGAAAGGTTGAAATGCGCAGTAAGCTATCTAGTGTTGGGCAGGAAAGAAAACTCGCACTCTTTGCCCTCTGTAGCACATGAATGGACTCCACTATTCACACTAAAGACGATATGAATCCATATCCATGCAGCTGACTTGGCTGGGTAGAGAATCACACTTTGGGTTAGAGTCTACAGTAAAACAGATCATCTCAAACATTCCAGCCTCTTAAAGTTTCTAATTTGTTAACACTTATTGGGATGTCTGCTGATCAGAAGTCAAAATTCTTGACATTGAAGTGTGTTGGGTGACACCTAAACAAGGATGTTGGCTGACATGCACTGTGCAACTACGTTACACCTGGACCTATGTTTGCAGTGTTGCACGCTTTGCCCACTTCTGACAGCAGAAAAAAAGGCGTCTGGGATGGATGTTCATTATATATCTTTATTACACAGCATCAGCAGATACAGAAATGTGAGGCAGGACTCAGGGCTTGGGCTGTATATAGTCATGAGGCACTTGTGTTTTGTTAAAGGTGCCTTTTGTTTGTTTTGCATTTAGGTGGATTTTGAAGTTTATATTTTTCATACTAGCTGTAAAAGTACCAGCATACATTAAAAATCTAAAATGAATATGATTTTTAATAAAACCCCAAAATATTTTGGTGAAACTTAATTTTTCAGTTCTTTGTTTGAAACCCCATTTGATGTCTGATTTTAAGGGTGTTAAACTCAATGTCATGTGTAATGTTCTTCCCAAAAAAGTGTCTATTAGTGAGCAAAATGGATAAAATCTAATATCACTTTGTAAGTAGTATTTTTGAATCACAAAATATATATACATTATATACTTTGCAATAAATACATTTTTTGGGAAAAAGTCAAAATCATACATGCTCACGTTAAAGTCAAAAGTTTGCTATTTATGGCAAACTTGATCCTTTTATCACCTACACAACATTGCAAAAATCAGGCACATCCTTTTCTCAAGCAGATGCAGAAAAACTAGTCCATGCATTTGTTACGTCTAGGCTGGATTATTGCAACTCCATATTATTAGGCTGCACCAATAAGTCCCATAACCCTTGTGCTACCTTGTGAAGAAGACACTGGGTCAAGACAATGGGCCACTGGGTCAATATGACCCGGCAAGGTAGCACAAGGGTTAAGACTCTCCAGCTGATCGAGAACGCTGCAGCACTGACAAGAACCAGGAAAAGGGAGCATATTTCTCCAGTATTAGCTTCTCTACACTGGCTCCCTGTAAAATGCAGAATAGAATTTAACATCCTTCTCCTCACATTCAAAGCGCTCATAGTACCTTATCACCCTACTAGAGCACTGCGCTCTCAGAATGCAGGGTTCCTTGTGGTTCCTAGAGTCTCTAAAAGTAGAATGGGAGCCAGAGTTTTCAGCTATCAAGCTCCTCTTATGTGGAACCAGCTTCCAGTTTGCTCCCAAACTGGCACTGCAGGTTTTGCTGGGTCCCTGCACTTCATGTCAGTACCGTCTGACTGGACCGGGCCAGTGGGCTGAAGTCCATCAGGCCATTCTCACTCAATAGGAGCGGCTGGTTCAGCCTTTCAGGACCAGAGTGGTACCAGAACCAGAAATATAGACCGGATCTTCTCCAAGACTTGGCATCAGTCTTGGTCTCCTCCTTCTTTCTTGTTGCATTCTGTAAGGTGTGGTGTGTGCCAAACCAATTTAGCAAGGCAGCTGAAGTCGTCCTTATTCACTCTGAACACCCTCAAGACCCTAGTCCAGTATGTTGCACCATCTGCTGAGAACATGAGTTTAATCTTGAGCCCCTAAAAAGTTAATTGCCTGTGTTTCCCAGGGAGTCTATTAGTCAGCTGAACATGCAATATATGAACATGAAATATAGCTACGACAAATCAAAATCTAATGTTTCCAATAATAAATGAATATTTAAGTCATTACTTGGGTTTAACTTAGCATTTTTTTAAAGGAAATTACAATTTTCCCTATAATGCCAAATAAAATCTTTTTCCAGAAAACCCACACTATGGTTTTGATTTAGCTTGGTCAGACAGGAAATAGCTTATTGGCTTCATGTCTGTCACTTAGAAACCAAACAAAAAAACATGTCTACAGCATTTGGACAATAAGATGAGCACATCATGATCCTTATCTCTTGAAGGTTAACCACAAAAACCAGAGACAGTGTCAGTTATTTGGAGAACATCACCATCTTGTGGTCTCTTTGTGTTACTTTACCTCAGAAACCCACAGATCAGTGAACACGCTGGTGTTCAGCTTTATGTCATATCCACTATCCAGGTGGAGATGTTTATATCAATGAGGCCAACGGCGTCTTTGTATCTGGGTTTTCTGTGTTAGTGAAACCTAACTTTTCTGGTGTGCTTTGTTTAACATTGCATTGTCCCATGATGCCTAACTATAAATACATTAGTTTTATTTTGGTATATCTCTGTGTCAATTCACAACACGAATAAAGAGAAAAAGCAAAGCGCCTAAATGACAGCAGAAATGAATGAACCCAGAGAGGTTGGAACAGCAGAGAAGAATGCTCTACAAAGGGTGGTGACGGCTGCACAGAGGATTGTGGGGAGCAGCATCGATAGATGCAGGAAAAGGGCCACCGGCATCCTCAAGGACACCACCCACCCAGCACACCCACTCTTTACCCCTCTCCCCTCAGACAGGAGGCTGCGCAGCATCCGGAGCAGAACCACCAGACTGACAAACAGCTCATATCCAGAAGCTGTAAGACAACTGAACTCTGGTTGTGCTCTGTAGTTCTCCTGTGACCTGAAATAGGGATTTATTTTTATTCTTGCTAGTGCTCTTTTATTGTTTGGGTTTATT
>JAVQJL010002943.1:0-37149 GCA_036024295.1 Nannoperca obscura
GAGCCATGGTAGCTTTGTCTATTTTGGACTCTCCGGCTCTCCGTTCACTCAGCACTGTTGTTATTGGTCAACAGCGTGAATTCAAAGATCACCAAAGCTGAACTTGACATGAAGGATGTGAGTGTTATGTTATAATGAACTGATTTTGCTGCAGAACTCAGCTCGTGTGACCGGACTGCCTGAATCTGCTGGAAGTAACGGTCGCTTTAGCTTCCAGTGTCATTTTATTCTCACTTAAATAATGTGACAGGAATCTGAACCAGGCGTAGTGAGCTGTGAGTCGGCTGTAGCGTTGCAGGTACTGAAATCACTCACAGCTGGATGCTGCCTCGCTTCATAATGCCTCCACAGCTCTCCCAGCAAAACCTGAGAAACCAGCAGTTCTGCAAGTTTCTGCTGATTTGTGCCACAGTGGAGCTCTGGATTTAAATTTCCCTGGACCTGGCATGCCTGGACCCGCTGAAATTGATTTGACCTGACAGTTGGAAGTCCACGTCATCCTTTGACTGACCTATTGGGCTCCTCAATCTTGTTCCCCTCCTGCTCGCTAACATCCCCCTGAATCCTCTCTGATCAACTCTCGCGTCCAGGGACTTGGACCAGGCTTCATTGAGAATGCAGCACCTTGATGTTTCAACAACTAGTTTTCTCAAGGTTGCTGTGAGGTTGAAACAATCAGGTGGTGTTGGATGGAGAAGCCTTTTTGTAGACGAAGCCCTTTAAGGAATAACCCAGTGGGTTTGGGGAATTAGTCCCAGTGTGCATGCGTTTCTATGAATGTGTGGGAGTGTTGGGGTTTCAGCGTGGGACGTTTTGAATACTGCAGATTAACCTTCGCAACAGTGGATTGAGAAAAACTAGAAACATGAAAGCAAGAAAGAGGAAGACGGACGTTTAGAAGAGCATGAAGAAAGCCAAGACGGCAAAAGAAAGAAATGAGATGCAAATAGAGAGCGGAGAGAGAGAGAAGGCAGAAGAGGTGAGGAAAGGATTGGTATAGAAAGAGCTAATAAGAGGGAGCAGATTGAAAAACATCCTGATGAATAAGAAAGAAATGATTAAAGAAAAGAGAGAAAAGGTGTTTGGATGTTTCTCCCTGCAGGAGTTCAGTGGTTGGTCAGTTCTTTTCACAGACACATACATTCTTACAGTTTCTCCTTTGGGTCTGCACTTCTTTACACTCATGGATGCCCACATTTTTCATTTTGCCTTGATGCTTCTCTTCTCATTCGTGTTTCCACTTTATGTGAGACTCCTTTTTATGCAGTGTAATCACACACAGTGTGTTGTAAAGGCTGCAACATTTGCTGAAGTGCTTTTTATTTATCCCTTTTTAATTATCCTTTGTGGCTGCAGCTGCAAAGATTCAGCTAAATGCCGTTTTACTCCGTATACAATGTGCTTCGCCCAAGGTCGTTCTTAAAACTGCTCAAAACAGCAGGTAGTCAGCGGAGGCCTGATTTATTCTGTTTCAAACCTGTGAAATCCCAAGCTAACCCGGTTCCAGCATGGTTCTGTCTCTCTGGACTAAAACCATGTCATTTTAGACTCTGCCAGTGAGCAGAATGAAATGTTGAGGTTTAAAAAGCTTGAAGAAAGCAGTAAGTGTATGTCACAGTGATCTGGACCTGTGGGCACCTGCATTATTACGCCTGTGAGACTTCCATCCCCGTCTTGGTAAATGTTAAATAGAGTTCACCTCACATTTCAAGTGACAACAGTGACATGCAGGTGATCCACTGTATGGAGTTGCATTTTTAATTTGACATAAAACAAACAAACATTTGGGGTCACAGTACTTTAAATGCCCTCAGATCACGTCAGGATACGACCGCTGGCTCAATGTGTGGATTTGTTGTTGCGCCGACAGATCCAGAAGAAAATCCTCACCGTACCGAACACACTGACAAACAATATCTGGGATTTGTAGAGTAAAAACTCCACAATGAACAGTGAGAGTTCAGTGCTGAAGCTAGAAAGTGAGATTAAACAAGTGGACATGAAGATCCCCTGGATTACCACCTTTAATGAATTGGATTTTAAGTGTAATAATAACCCACCTGTTCCGTCCTGGCTTAGTCTGGATCGTGTCCTGGGCTTTTTAAAGATGCATTAACATATAAAAGAGGAGCGTAAATGCCCAGCCAGCTCTCATTGAAGCGGAGGTGTTATGTGTTGTGCCCCACAAAGGTCTCTTGGCTGTGAGCACTTCACAAGTTGTAAACATTCAGTGTTACAGTGTTTTTTTTACAACCTGGGTGTTCACACTTGTGTTGGTTAAAGTACGTTGCAGAGATCTAGGGAGGCACTGACATCGCTACAGCTGGGTCCAAGGGTGTGGGTTGTTTTGTTTAATTCATTTTTTATTTGTACAAAAAAACTGTCTCTTTGGAAACAAAGACTGTAAACTCAGTTCATTTATCACACATAGGGAGCAGAAACCAAAAGTTTCATTTAGGAGGCTGTACTGTGCGGCAGAGTTACATAATCTCTAGTGGGAGGAATGATGAAGTACCCAGATTGTAAGACGTCGTCTTCCGTCGCTGCTGAGTCTCATGCAAAGTCGCCCTGAAAACATTAGTGGATTAACCGGTTAATCAATAGACAGAAGATGATTCTGTAACTATTTTTGAGTCCCTTGTCTCACAGCTAGCTCCAGTTTCTCAAATGTTAGTTTGCTGCTTTAGTAATTGAGTATTTCTGGGTATCGGACTGTTTTCTGACAGTTTAGAGACAACATTAATCAAGAAAGTTGCAGCCTGAAGAAGAAGGAGTTAACAGCCCATAGGTAAGCCGCGTTAAAGTTACGTTTGCGGTGTATAGACAGGAAGTGTTCGGGGGGTTAAAGGTTCCTGTCCTCAGTGGCACGAGGAGGCGAGCTTGGCGTAGATAGAACATATAAGATGAGAGTTGAGTTTCTATCAGACCAAGCGTGCCCGACACCCTGCAGCAGCTCCAGCTGTTTTAAATAGATAACACTGTCCCTTTTGGATCCACGTGGACACACAAACACCACTGACACATGCACTCACCTTGACAGGCAGGGCTGGCTCTTATCTGAAGCTGTGATCAGCTGATGCACAGCACCTGGATACTGTGGCCCCACGCAGCCGACCTGATCTACGAGGCAATTATGGTAAAAACGTCTGTCTAAGCATTCCTGGGGTTGAAAGGACCGGCCGGGATATTAAACAGATTACATTATATACAAAGTGAAGTGTGATGGCAGCAGACCCAAGAGACAGAAGCCTTTTGTGTTGGCGAGTTCCCTTATAGATGGCCACACACACACACACACACACACACACAGTCATGTCACATACACTTTAAATGCTGCACACACAAATCTTGGGTTTGGCCTGTTGCCAAGCGCAACTCGTGTGTGTGTGTGTGTGTCTGCGCTTATACACTTTGATAGATTGCAGAGTGCTAGCAGTCTTTTCAGTGTGTAGGAAGCTTGGCATTGAAGGCAACTGGTCCCATCTCAACAAGCAATTGATTTACTCGTACACAGGACCCAATCAAATCAAAGCCCCGCCAGCCCAGAACAAATCAGGACAAAAAGGAAAGTTCACAGAATCACAGTCGTGTGTGTTTCAAGACTCATACTAACCAAGTCCAGCTTCGTGCAGTTCAGCCATGCAACGCTGCAACATGGTGCCACACCCCGTCAGCGAAGGACACACTCACCCTCAACAGCACTCTTTAGATCTGCTGGAAGATAACTGCAGTGAACCCACCTGATCACAACGCTGCCTTCAGGGTGTTGCTGTCATCTACCTGCCTGTAACAGTAATACGTTTGGTGCTGTCCGTCATCTCAGCTGTTCACATGATATTTGTGTGTTATTATAGTTTCTTTTTTACATTTATGTGCATTCATTAATGTATTTCACCCAATAGATGTTAAACCTATAGCCTAAAGAACAACTTGAGAGTTTCTCCTCAATCCGTCGGTGAAAGAAGTAAATGCCTTCACCCAAAATGATGATGTAATGTAAGTATTGATTTGATCCAGGGGCACTGTAGCCGAAGAGGGCAGCAGGGGAAGGTGAGCCACTATAGCTGCTGTACTGACTGCGTTTTAATCCAATCAAAAACCAAATTTGGTTAATTTGTTCCAGATTAAATTAAGGCGCCAGGTCTGAGGCTCCTGTGTGTCCAGCCGTGCATGAAGCATGAAGCAGCCATAAGCTGTGATTTCTGGTGGCGTTTTTAAATAAATTAATCTCCCATCTTTGCTGCAATGCACTTTATGTGTTGTTGTTGTTGTTTTTAGAAAATAAAAAAAGATTCCCTGGAAAAGACATCAGGTGATTTAATCTCCAAATGTAAAAGCTTTCACGGACAGGACACACTGACAGCTGATGCTGGATTCTCGAGGACAATATCGATATAAAATCAGATAAATATATATCGGCTATGGTTTTGAGATCGATCTATTACAGTAGACTTGCTGTTTAAACTATTTAATTGTGATTGTAAATGTCCTTAGCATTTCTGTTCTGACATAAATATAACTGACACGTGGCAGATGTGTGCTGACATATTGGCAATAAGCTAATCTTTAGTGATGTCTGGTTGTGCTCTTATTATTATTATTATTATTATTATTATTAAGATAGCACTAAATACTATGATGAGGTAGGCATGTTGATGATTTACCAGTCTCCTATCATCAGTGAGCCAGTTTTACCTCGGCTCATGTGTTGTAATCCATGGGATGAACTCTGCAGCCTCTGAAGCCATTCCTTTTATTTTTTCCATCTGCCGTAGCGATAAGCCTGTAGGTTTATCTGAGTCATACATAAAGAAAGTGACATGAGGGACATATGAGTCATTATGTTCAGGAGACAGACAGAGGGAGGACCTAAAATAAAACCTGTTTTTTAAGCATGCTTCACAACATCAGTCTTCCTCTAACAGCCGTTCTGCTCTTGTATTCTATTTAAAGCACTTCCTGCATATTAAAGCGGCTCAGTGTTGATCACATCAGGTGTATGCTACATACCTGTGTGCAGACATATCACATACATATTTGGGGGATGTATATGTTCTACTGGATGATGAATCTCAAATATTCAGGCCTTTTTTTCAACCTTAAATGCATTAAATGTCCTTGTGGCTCTGCTGGCTATTATAGATGGTTTAGCACAGGTAGAGCTGCCGTGGGCCATTACCTTGCTCTCATAGCTGTTTAAAGTACTCAAAGTATGAAACATGTCCCTGCACTGGAGATTGTAGCTGAGGTGTCACAAATTACACCGTCTTCAAGATGAATCAATCACAGCCGCTGTGCGCGACCACGGCGACTTGCTGTAGAGTGAAACCGCTCCAACACGACCTGGCAAGTGACCAATTCCATCTCCATTAATTCTTAATTTCATATGAAGAAGCGAGCACTGCTCTGCACCGTGTCAGCCACGCAAGGACCAATTCACTTTGGCCGAAGAAGATGTTCCGCGATGCTTCCACGAGTTTCTCGTCATCAGGGAGTAGATTTGTTACAGCAGCATCTGGACTCTGGGAAACTAACAAGTTGCTGCCTGAGAAGGGAGTCGGATATTCACCTGTGAAGTGACTGAATGATCGACTGAGTATGGACTGATTAAAACTAAAGCCTCGTTTTGGGATTTATTGTCACAGACAGTCTACAGGTGTACATCCTGAAAGCTAAGAGATTACCTGTAGCTGCATTCCCGGGGCGGAAGAACTCCACAACTAACGAACGATGAACCCTACTTGTCTTTTAAAGTCAATGTTTGTTGATATTGTCCAAAATCATAATTAGGCGAAGAAGATGAGCAGAGATGCAGAGCAGAATGAGAAGTGTGTCATTGAAGGCAAGCCCTATTTATATATTACAACATTATTTGACTCATTTGTAAAAATAAGAGCACTTGAATCATGTGTGGCTGGGGTAATCTACCTGTGTTATACGTTATCTGGATTGATGAACATTTGACTTGTTAAAAAGTTTCTGGTTGAAACTTCTGAAGTAACGTTCTGCCCTGCTGGATTCAAGGCTGTCATCAAACCAGCAGGTATCCACAGTTCAGCTGATTGCTTCTCAATGTGCCTGACATTTTGCCGGCTCCTTCACGAAGTGTTGGAAGTGAAGATTTGATGCCACATCAGCCCAGATCATTTGGGATTGTTACAAAGTATCACAGTCTATGGAGGGTCATTGCTCATCCTCTCCTCTCATAACTCAGAGAAAATCACCGAGCTGCCCGAATCTCTCATCCTGAAAACCTCCCTGATTAATAAGCGCCTTTAGCTCTTGTCGCTGCCAGACTCTTCTGTCCCTCCACGGCTGGAACTGTTGATTAGATTTTTAAAAAGAAAACGTGCCGCTTTTTCAAAATGTGCTTCTTCTTGGGATCATTGCAGCTTTTGTTTTTTCGGCCTGTTGTGCGTGCGTGCATTCTTTGGTATTAAATGGCAATGTATTCAGGAGACATGACCAGAGAATTATGATAATAAAGAAAGATCTCTGCGCTCGTCTCAAAGGGCATTTGTGAGACGTGAGGGAAGAGTGGGGAGGGGGGATATGACCGAGCCTACAGGCGACGCATCTGTTCTGAGACCAGTGGTGCTGAAAGAATGAGTAGTGCTGGGATTGGATCAATACTTGTGGTCGAAATTGGTCATGCATCAAAAATGGAACCTAGTCATGATTGTCTTTAATTTGTTTGATTATTCAGTTTGTCAATAATGATCAATACTTGGTGACAAAGTGCTTGTGATCGGGTCAGGAACATCCCCTCTGTGACATCGCTGTTTGTGCAACGCGCTCCAAATGTTGTGGCACTACATGATTCAGTTTTATTTAGCTAGTATTATAAAATAATAATAATTATATAATAACCAGATTTCCTGGCTGACAAATATCTGTTAAAATCTTCTAACGGCAACGGGACCTCAAACGTACGTCATTGTTGTTCAAAGTCCATCAAGCTGTGAGTTTTATGGCACCCTAATCGAAGTCTGAAAGTATTTTGGGCACTTCAGTGTAAATATATATTCCTAGCAGATGGGCTCAGCAGTCAACCAGTGGTCGTCTCACCAATCAATACATGATTTAATTTAAAGAGGGAAGGTGTTTCCAGCATGGGTCTGAATTTATGTGTGAGATATGAATGTTGCTGTTTTTCAGATGACTGTGACGAGAGGCTGCAATCAAATCCCCCTTTAACTTTGTGACATGCACTCACAGTCCATCCACGTTTTGTTGTTCAAGATAACTCCCTCACCGGCAGTGTGAACTGATTGCCCATGTATGATTCAAGTAGTCCTCGCTGTAAGCACCGCGTAAACATCGAGGAGTGGGGGTTTTAGGAAGAACACCAAAGAGTGCAGAGGAGAACTTCCTTCCTCCACCAGCGTCTACCTCAAACCACAGGGAATCTTTCATTTAACTTGAGAATTTTATGGAAATATTACAGTTGTGTTGTCCAAAGAGCCGCTGCAGGGACGATTAACCCCCCTGCACAGGTCGGGAAGTGCACATCGCCAGTTGTGCATGTATAAAACTGAGGAGGATGTCTGAGGTGCACATACGTGTCTCCTGCTGAACAAATTACATATACATTCATTCATTATACATCTGCTCGTTTTCTGACGCCGCGCACTCCCACGCGTTTTCCCGAGTGTGAGTGTACGTGCGCTCTCGTTCAGTGTACCTAATATTTGAGCGCTGTGCACGTCATGTTTGCTTCGTGGCTGTAAATAATTCATTAGATGTAGGCATCGCTGCTCTGCTTTGAAGACACATCCTCTCCACTCCTGCAATGTGACAGTCTTTACATGTATAACACGGCAACACTGATCGCAGCTTTGCTCAACACAACAATGCGTCACACCAGGAAGAGACTAAATCCGCCTGTCCTAATGAGAGATGACAAACAACAGCCTTTTAAATCCTTTATAGGAAACTTTTGCTCTGTAAAAAATCTAATTTGTGCATAATCCCCACCGGGAGGGTTGGAGCTCGGAGAGTCACTTTGCTTGGCTGATTTACTTTGAAGCAGCCGTAATGACGAACGCAGCAGGACAAGTTTGAAACATTTCATATGGAGTGAAAGACAGAACTGTCCTGAGAGTCAGACTTTGATGTTGATTTATTGTTAGGGAGAGATCCACATCAGTGAGTATGCGATGAGAAACACCAGCTGAGGTCACAAGGGGCACAATTATTTAAATCATAATCCACAGCTTACATCATTGGTCTGTCTGCCCATTGTTGGCGCCCAGTCTCTCGGCCCCAAGTCTGCCTCCGACTGTCTGAGCAAGCAAATGGGTTTTGATTCTGATGAATAGAAAAGGTAATTGTTAGCCTGGGAAGCAGAATTGATGGTGTTATGATTATCCATCCCACGCCATGTGTCATTTTTCAGACGTACGAGGATGAATATAAAAACATCTGGTGGTTGGCTGTTTTGGCTGGATCTGCATTCTCAACGGAAATCTGTGGTAATATGCAACACATCTCAAACAGAAGGGTCCTATAAGGGAAGAAAAGGCGTCTTCTGACGGGCGAACCACCTGCTGTACGGACGGGCAACATGACAACATCTGTTTGCCATCTGAGGTGACAGGCTGGGCTCTGCGAAGCTTTCCACATCCATCAAAGTGGCTTCTTAATGTTGTCTTGCCCTAAAACATCAACAGGAAACAATGTGATCTCATCAAAAATCTACTGTCTGTTGTTTAGTTGTCACATAAGAATATTTAAGGGCCTATTATAATCTTTTACATTTCACAGATTATTAGAAAATAAATTGTGTCATGAGTAGAAATGGTAAGTGTTGGCCTGTCTGACGCAGAATTTCACTTTCATTAAACAACAGCTGAAAAGCATCGCACTGGCCTGCCCCCTGCCCCCTGCATCAGCACTCAGACAGCTTTTATTTTGGCATGGGCGACCACTGGGGGATTGAGAGCGAGAGAGGATCACCTTTTATCCGCTGTCTCTCTCTAAAACACCTTTCACTTTCTATTTTCTGGATGACCAGCCTGCACAGTTTTACCTCCCAGGATGAGCTCGTCTCTCAGGGAGTCAGCTCCCATCTGTCCCCCCGGCCGCCACCTCTCGCTCTCTCTGTGTTCCTGTCTTATCTATATGTCTCTCTACCTCTGTCTTTCTCACACATACAGTAAACCTTGCACACGTGTATACCCTGAATGTGTCTTTGTGTGCATTCATGGTGTTAATGAACTGTGTTACGGCACACGGATCTCGACTTTTATTTCTCCTGCTATTAAACTTTTACACAGTGGGTAAACACACACTTTCCAATGCTCTCTGACTGTCCAAACAAGGTGAATTTTTTTCCTATTAAATTTCAATTTTGGGATTCCACACTCGGGTCTATTCTGCGCTCGGCTTTCCCTGCTGAAAAGCGAAGGAACATTTTATCCAGATATTCATTTTTCAGTTGAGTAATCAGTAGGTTTGCGTGTTTTGGATTATGCTATTGAAATAGCAGCTGCAATAATAGACACAATATCTCTCGCTAACACACGAGGCACATAGCAGCATGGCCATAAATACACAGATGTTTGCCTGCTTTCACTCACACAGCAAAAGGGAAAGATTTCTATTCCCAGGCCCTTCTCTCCCTTTTCTCAGATTTTTAAAATGAGTTACCAGCTGCTGGTTTTAGATTATACTGCATATTTTCTGTACAAGTACAAGCTTTCAAAGTTGAAGAATAGCTGGGTGACACAGCGAGGAGCAGAAATAATCAGAATTCCCAGACCCCGGTACAAGCTCGGTATCATTTAGGACACAACCTATCTGCTTGTTATTATGTGTGCACACTGTGTTGAACCATGTACGGTGCTGCAAGTCCATCTGAAGGTGAGAAGCAGGAAGGTCAGCTGCTGTGCACATCACTCAAACATGCAAACATGGCTGCTGTGGTTTGTAGCCACAGCCACCTAACGGGCCACAACAGAACCTGAGCCCAGGGCGACGTCTTCAGAGAGCTTGTGTTGTCGGACCAGCAGTACAAAACCAACAGATATTCAGTTTACTATCATGTAGGATTAATACAATGAGCAAACAAGAGCTGAAGAATGACCTACACCATTAGATATCAGAATACTTCCTTTCAGTCGAGTTATTGTCTGAGCTGCAACACTCCCACAGGAACAGAATATTTTCATATCTATGAAGCAGCTTTTGAGGAGACAGTTTTATATTGGATATATTTTTGACTTCTCGCCTCCTGTGTGGCAAAGATTTCCTCTCAGAAAACTAGAAATCCTGAAAGGGTCTCAGTTTGTTGCTATGGGATGTACTTCTCTGTTGCCATGGTCCCATGGCCTTTGCTGACAACAAAAACAACAAGGAAACAACAAATAACGACAGTAATGATATGACACTGAAGATGGTTTATCAAAGATAAAAGAGAGAGAGAGAGATCATCCTTTCTTCTTCTGTCTGGCTTTGTCCTCACCTGCTCTGCTGCTGCACACCTGAGACTCACTTCAGCGCCTTCCATTCATCATCCTCTCACCTCGCTTCATGATTTCCTCTCTGTCACTCTCCATTGGTTTCTGATTCTGAATCTGAAATGCTTTTTTTCAGCGTGCAAAGTTGCACAATTGGATCTGATAAACACTCATGGATGTTTCTACTAAAGCAACCAGTTTCTGTGGATTACAACATGCACATTTTAAACACTGCATCCTGTACCTCTCTGTCCACAAGGATGATGGACGGCTTCACATTATTTCTCTTTCTATTACCAAACAACATACGGAGATATTTAGCATTGCATGTCCTGCAGCGCGTCATATAGCAGATATTGTCATTACAGTTTGAAAATGTCCATTACTACGTCTAAGAGCTTCTTGTTTTGTCTACTTGACTCTCAAAAACCCAAAGATGCAAATCCTGACATTTAAGATTGTGGAAGGAGAGAAAATAGTATATCAAAATAGTTGCTGGCCACATTTCTGTTGATTGACTATATAATTACTGTTTTCTTGGCATTAATTCAGTCGTACTCCAAATCACACTCATTTCTTTGACGTTTTGTTTCTTATAGAATCTTTGAATTTGACAGCTGGACCTGAATCCTCAGCTAAATCGGTTGTCTCAATCCAGCTGCTGCATAGGCGTCTTAACTCTGGTGGTTGTATATAGGATTTGAAATTCTGTGTCTGTGATCCGTATATCAGAACAGCATGGTGGTTCCGTGTTCAGCACTGTGGCCTTGCAGCCAAAAGATTGTTGGACTGATAGTTTGATGAAGTTTACATTCCCTCCCTGTGTTCTCCTGGTTTCCACCCACAGCTCGATGGATAGGACTCGGACGAGGATGGAGCGTCATGGAGCGTTTGGCATTAGTATTGGTCTGCTGCTGTGCCTGCAGGAGAAACTCCTGCAGTTACTGAACAGAAGAAGGAAAAGACACCTGCAGTACGTGACGTGATTCAGACTCTCCTGGAAACTAGAAACCATCAATTTGTTGTTTAATGAACAAAATGTAGAAACGAAAGTGAACTAATGTCGTCACACGAACCCAAGACGACGTCACTCGTGCTTGTTTTGTCTTGACAAACTCTCATAACACAAAGTTTTTAAGCCGGTGCTGGAAAACTAAAATAGTAGCTGATAAATGATCTGCTGATGGACTAATTGCTTCAGCTAAACAGAATCACATGGGTTTAATGATTGAGAGGAAGTCTTCTGACCTTTTTAACCTCAGGTTAATGACAGTCTACTGGATTTATAAAGCAGACTTGTAGCAGACATATTAGTTTGCTGAACATTTGTTGAAAAGACGGGGGAGCAGCCTGCTGAGGTTCTTTCTTCAGTACATTGTAAAGTCAGATGACTATCCAAGTGAATGATACCTTATCTCTGGTTTCTCCTTTTCTGTCCTTTTTCATGACTCCATCATGGAGCTGATTTCCAGCCTGTTCTAATGTATGTGTGAAGACTAAATTAGCACAGACTTCAACTTAACGTGTTTAGCTGCTCCAAATTTGATAAATGAAATCTTATTACTTCTACAAACGCACCATTATTGTCTCCACCAGACAGGGTTTATATATTACTGGCCCTTCAAATCAAGAATCTAACATAATCTAACGCAGCCGGGCTGTCGGAGAATCCAGCATCTTGTTTGTCCTTGTCAGAGTGACCTGCTGCGTGGGCTGAAGAAAACAAGCAAATTGATTACGTTGTGTAAAAGACAGGAGGGGATGAGGAGACACGAGGAAGAGGAGACACGACTGAAAGCTTCAACTAAAGAGGGATAGAAAATACTGCACAAACCTGCACTGACACAACAGGTGATCACTGCTGCACCATAGCATAGTGTAGCATACTGTAGCATACTGTAGCATTGTGTAGCATACTGTAGCATACTGTAGCATAGTGTAGCATACTGTAGCATACTGTAACATATTGTAGCATAGTGTAGCATACTGTAGCATAGTGTAGCATACTGTAGCATACTGTAGCATAGTGTAGCATACTGTAGCATAGTGTAGCATACTGTAGCATTGTGTAGCATACTGTAGCATACTGTAACATACTGTAGCATACTGTAACATATTGTAGCATAGTGTAGCGTACTGTAGCATAGTGTAGCATACTGTAGCATTGTGTAGCATACTGTAGCATACTGTAACATAGTATACTATACTGTAACATAGTGTAGCATACTGTAACATAGTGTAGCATACTGTAACATAGTTACATACATGATATAATGCAGCATTGGTTCAACATGAGGGTGGAAAACCAAAACAGCAAGAGTTTAAATCCTTGACCGTGACCTGAGGGAGTCCTAGGATCTCTAAACTGGTCTCCAACACATTATAATACATTTGATCATTTTTATTGTAGCTGTTTTTAGAGTCTGATGGTCTTGACGTGGTTTTTTGAGGCTTTCCTGTAGGAAGTTTAAATTCTGAAGGGAAGGAAACTTCAAGATCTTGAGCCGACCCTAAAATGTTTCCTAACCCTTTTTAAAAAAAACTCCACATTAGTTGACATTATACAAGAGAAATGTCAAATCTGATGTGCCGTGACATTAGATTCTGATAATCAAAGTAACTTATGTCAAAATGGATTTAGTATAGCTTCATACACCAGTCATAGCTGGTCTAGCCTTGAGTTTTGCTCAGTTTCTTAGAAGTCATGCCTTTTTATTAAAAGTTATCCATCCCTTTACAAGAGTAACAGCATGATTTGGGGATATAGAGGCAGGCAACACAATAAATTATAAATGTTGTCATTGGTAGGTTCTTGTTTTGAATATAAGTCACTAAAGGGATCTAAAAAGTCACCAAGTGAAACCAAAATGTGCTTCCAAAGCAAGTAGAAGGTTCTGTAGCAACACATCCTGGCCCCGACTGTTGGGTCCTTTTTAAAAAATGCTGACTCTGATTTTCCTCCGCTGATTTATTTTCCTCTGCTGGTTATTGTAAACTGTCAGCTGTAGCTAACTCCCCTCTCTGCTTTTGCCTAAATCAAAATCAAGCACAGCGTTCTTTTGGCCTCATTCCCTCTGCCAGGTTTCAGAATAAAAAAATAAAATAGAGCCAGCGGTTTGAAATAAAGTGAACACAATAGACCAAGGCTGGTTTCTGTGTGTGATGAAGCCAGGAGGGTTAATAATGTGGCATGGGGCTGAAACTGGCATCCACCCTGCTGACATGAACCATGGCAGGCTGTGACACGCTGCAGGACGGGGCCTCAGTCTGGTCCTCTGGTCCAGCTCCATCTGGAGGATAGCCATGTGAACAGCTGAGGGAGAGAGAGACACTTTGACTTTCAATGTCATTTAAGAAAAATCTCATAAAAAGCCTTGAAGGATTAGGGTGGTGGTATTGTGTATGTTTCTCATTGTCAACAAATCCAATGATGATACAATGACAACTTAAAATGAGTTGTTGTTGTATCGTCTGTGTATCCAAAGCTAAGTCCTCTGTGCCATACAGTCGCAGCATTACCATTTAAAGTGAGCCACACTGCTGCACTATGTGATACGTTCCTTCATTATTACACAAACACACACCATGTTACACCGTCCTGCTGCAGGAAATACTCACCATAGAGGACGTGTATTAATCCATGGCCTCCTGTCTGAGTGAAAGCTTGGTAGGAAGGATGCTGCTTTTGGAAATATGTATGACTAGAAAGATTCACGTCTTCATCAGGATCCCGTGGGCTGAGCGTAAAGACTAAAGAGCTGTTGGGTTGACTGGGTCGCTACCCACTGCACTGTTTCCTCACAGCAAGAAGGTCCTGGGTTCGATCCCCCAGGTGGCTCAGTGGCCTTTCTGTGTGGAGTTTGCATGTTCTCCCCATGTTCACTTGGGGTTTCCTCCATAAAATCATAAAAACCCCATAGAAAAAAACATGCAAGAAGAACAGATTGCTGCCCTGTCCCTGACCAAGACAGGGCATGAACACTTGGACTTGGTCTGACCACTGCTCCAGCTGTCCCCCCGGAGGAAGGGCGACTGGATGGGTTAAAGGCAGAGGAAGAATTTCACCGTGGGACGCAATTGCATGTGCATGTGCATGTGTGTGTTGTGTGCAGTGTTTCACGTGTGACCATTAAAAGTCTGACCATCTTTCTTTCTTTCTTTCTTCTACAATATGACTTCCTCCTTTTTCCTCACAAAATGTTCCAAGTGCATCTGCTGCATCTTTCAAACAGCCTCAGGATTAAAGCTTGACTTTGTGGAACAATCGCACAACACAACAAAAAGAAGCACTTGGTTCTGTGTCAGCTGAGCCTCTAGTCCTTAAATGAACCAGCCTGAGCATCTCTGACTGATACGTTGGTAATCCTTTAAATCACTCACTTAAACCGCACACATTCAGGTGATGAACTTTAATTTACTATCCACGCTCTTCTTCTTTTATCTTTTTGTTTTTCATGTTTCCTGCCTCTGTTATAGGTTCTTTTCTTGCTTCTTGCTCATACTGTTGATTTATATTTTATCGTTTTCTTTCAATTATGAATTGATATTTCGAGTTGCCAGGAATGTTGATACCAAATACAACATTTTATCAACTTCCACATACTTCAGGTAACCACATTTTTTCTTGTGTTACAATACAGAAGTCAAGAACATCTCACAAAGTTGTACATACTTTTCCTACAATCATATAAACACAGCATAAATCAGTTATGTGTATGTTCAAAATCTAGTAGTATGACAGCTTGACTTTAATTTGAATTTATTTATAATTTATAAATATGTAAAAGCAATTGTAACTGTGGCCATCATGGCATAACAGTGCTAATGATAATAATATTGGTAATATGACGAGTGAAAAAACAAACTACTCTTCTTTCTTTGGTAAAGATGCTTTTGCCTTCCTGTTTCATGAGAATCATTCTGTACAGCAGCTGGCGTGAGACACTGACTGGACTGACTGGTTATCACACTCACTAATACAAAACAACATAATATTATGCAGCACAGAGAGGAGATTGGCTTATTAACTGCTGATTTGTGAACCACGATGCTTCTTTAAACAAACATACAGCATATTCCTCATTAATCTTGTTTGGTTAAGGTCACTATCAAAGAACCAATTAGCGCGAGGGGAACCTTGAAGATTGTTTTAATGGAGCTATAAATATACTGTTAAGTAAAACAGGCAGTGCTGATGAAAGCACACACAGGGTCGTAGAGTGGTTAAATATAGGGGTTATGTGCCAGACACACAAATGTCACAACATGCAAATTAATTAAGATCATCTTCTTCTACGTGTGTTTTATTGCCACGAGTCTCGTAGGAGAAAATATGCAGCTGGTTGCCTAGTTAACCCGCACTGATATCATGATAATGAATATCATGAAAAGAGCACAGAAATATGTTATTTTTATTATATAAGCAATATTATACATATATTATACTATACATATGTATATATAAGTTCAACTAAATTTGGCGTGACCTTGAAATATTGAATATGGTTGGATCGCCCATTTTCTTATGAGTAAACAAGTCAAACAAGTGGATTTGTTTTGTAGTGGTAACTATTAATGAAAAAAGACAGGGTGCATTAAAAACCTTCCAATTTATTTAGCAAAACCAAAAATGTCTGGTTTCATAATCGGCACAGCGAACATGTTCCACGTACTGATTCCTTGAAGAAATAGCCGGTAATGGTCTTTTGAAATCTATTTTCATTTTGAGGCATTTTATGTGAGAAAATGGTCACATCACAGATTGTGTTGTTTTGTCTTCCTGCAGGATATTGCAGTGCAGTGTATAACACGATACTTGGGGCTCTTGGTAGCTTTGTTTGGATTACATTACATTTTATTAAGCAAGTGCCTGATATCAGAACATCTACAAGGAACATGTGATCACCTGCCTGCTGAAGCTGTTAAAAGCACAGCATCTTAACCCTTCGATCAAACACTTAAGACTTGAATCTCATTTGTTTCTCACTTAAGGACATATTTCCTACTATTTTCCTGCTGTTAGTTACCAAACAGCGTAGCAACATTAGCCTGTAGTCACACTGAGCCTTTGATAGGCAGCGCTTCTTGTTTACATCCTCTTTTACTTTTATTCCAAGCACAAAGACGTTTGCAGCCGGTGTGTGTTATTCATAATGGAAACATAAAGACGTATTCAGACACATACGCGACTCAGCACATGGATACAGATATGATTTGTATATGATTTGTTTAACAAACCATCGGCTATTCATGCTTAATATCTCCTAGTAGACAAGCTGGGTCATCAATTCCACTGAAGGGAGAGAGGACAACAGCTGTGTTTCACCATGCTTTACACTATTATAATAGAATATATCTATCTGCAGGGAGGAAAACTATGATTTTCTATTCATCATGTTTGGGTAGCCAGGGAGAAAAACACCTTTTTGCATGTAATACACATAATGAAATCCCTTGACAACGAATAGGACCAAAGGTGATTGATCACTGGATTACAACAATCACACAAATTCTTATGAAGCGACTCAGTGGGCAAAATCTGAAGCAGTTAAGTGGCTGTTTTTATTAGTATTGACATGATATGATAGACACAGCTTTAAATAACTATTAAAATACATTAACAGCAATATTATTCTTGTTTTATTCACTAAATAAGTCAATATTTACTTGCTTGCTTTTATTGGTCAATCACTCAGCATAACAAAAATTGACTTTACCCTGAAAAACCCAATCATCTCTCAGCACCGACCTCATGTACAGATGCATATTAAATATTTAATTGTGACTGTAGCATGTCATTTTGCAAATAATAGTAGAGGGCTTTGGTAAAAAACAGCTGAATGTGAAAGAGGATGAACAGGAATATGTAAACAAAGGCAAGGGCGAGTACAAAAGACAAGAAGGAGACAAGGAAACCAAAAAGACAATACAGCTGAGAGAATAACAAGAGCTGAGAGACAATGCAGCATAAAAGAGTAAAAGGCATAAAGGACACATGAAAGGAAAAAAGGCAGCAAGCCAGAGGAGATAGGCTGAAGCGTAAAAGCATTCATCCCGTGGAAAAGTTGCTGTGCTTGCGGTGGGCGTGCTGAAGGCTAAGCCAACATGCCCAGCAGTGATGAATTGGTCCTGTCAGGATAAGCCAAACAAACAGAGATCTGTATAGTGTATGACAACCTCCTCCAGGCGCTGCACTGAACAATGACATTTCCCTACTTGCTGTGTAACAATGGCTCCGGAGATCTGGCAGGACACATATGCTGGAGGTACACAGCTGTTTATTTATTTTTTTGTATGGATGTGCATTAAGAAGGCACATCGCGCTGATTTAGTGGCTCTGCAGGAAAATAAAGCCACACAGTGCTTTTGGAAAATAACAATGTTTATTAAAGCTGCAAGTGACTTTGACCGCCAGAGGGCAGGAAGTAAGACTGCACAGAGCCCTGATGTACAATCCCCTTATAATAAACAGCTGCTAATGTTATTTACACACATGGCACCAGTGAGAGGTCGTGGTTTATACGTAAAACGGGCAGAAGGACTGTACGACAGAGGATTGCTTTCTATTTTAATATTGAAGTTTGTAGATAAAATAACTCACTGGCAATGTCTGGTTTTGGTTATTCTTGTGAATTTAAATACCTGACAAATCAATGTACCTTAGCACGCTGGCTCACAAATCCTGTAAATCCAGGGGCACCCTGGGGGGCGAGGGTTTCAGGGTGCCAACTTTGAACCCCGTGTTACATTTTGAGGGCTGGTGCAGAGCTGGTGTCTAATCTCGAACCAGTCTTTTTGTGTTTTGACAGCCAATGAACAGGCTATCAACCAGGAACACTGGTTCCCTAGCAGCACCAACACTTCGCTGGTCTAGAACCAAGAACCGCTTAGGTCGGGGGCTGGGACAGGATTATCTGGAAACCAACCATTTTATTCACCAGTTTATTGTTAATAAGAACCACAGCAATAAGAGCAACGCTTGAAGTGGCAGCTAGCATGATGTGGCTGTATGGCTCTCCAGCCTCATGGGAAAGCAAGCCGGGTCTTAGAGGGTACCGACACTAGCTCCAGCCCAGAACTAGCACTAGAATCAGGGTATATGTGTCAGCCATGTCCAGTGTGTACACCGCCTTTGTCGTACGTCTTTCCCATTTCCCCACTTTCTCTCTCCCTGCTGTATAATAAAGGCATCAAATGCCCTTGAGGGACTTATACCCTTCTAGAAACGGTACAGTGTTTCATGGTTTCATATATCCCATTCTAACTGTACAACTTTGGAAGTTTTCATTTGTCAATATTCCTTGGAATTATGTTTATTTCTGTGCTGGACATCATTTATATCCAGTATTTGCAGGAAGTTTGTGTCTCAGACAAACAAAATACGTTGCAAAAGTCCCCAAAACCATATGCTCTACAGCCTCACCATCATCATCACCTTTCTATTCGAGCCTTACTGTTTGTCCGTCATTAAAGTGTGAATGACGTACTCAACAGTGGGACTACATTATATAACCATGTGGGACTCAAACCACACAGAATAATGTGTAGTGGTGTCGGCGTCCAGATCTTTACGGCATACAGCTGGAGGTTTCTTGCACACATACACATTCACTCTCTCCTGCTAACGAAAATCTAGAGCGTCGAATCCAGAACGAGGGGCCTTTCACAAGTCAGTTTAATTGTCTGCTGCAATAAAACAATTCAAACTAAATTGCTTCCAACATTTCTGACAAGAGTGAAGAGAAAGTGGGAGAGCAGATGACAGAAGCTTTGGCCCGAGGCTTCGCTCAGTGTGTCATCACGATGTCTTGCATGGCTCAGCCGTTTTAAAGACAGCGGGCTGTAACTGAAGCAATTAGCTACCAGGTGGTTTTGGCAACAGCAGACTACGTGCACACTGACACACACAGCACACAGTCGATGGCCACAGTGGTACAAGAAGCTGTTCCAGTCAAGTGGATTAATACACGTTTGAGTCTGAACACTGATGTTCACACATTATTATATGTGATTCAGTCAGTTCGTGTTGCAGATTAGTGATGTCCTGTCAATAGTCCAGAGCTCAAGAGATTCAGGATTAAATGATGTGAAAGAAACAAAAAGCTGCAAATCCTCACAATTTAAAGGCTGGAACTGGCAAATATTTAGTATTTTGGTTAATTAAACAATTTTAAATGATTTAACAATGATCAACATTTTTGCCAGTTGTTTTCTGTGGACCGACTAATTAAATAATCAATTGATTGTTTTAGCTGAACGCTGTATTGTAGTTGACCCTCCTCAGGGTCACTCACTTCCTCTCAGCACCTGAGTTCTCAGTTTTTGGCTCTTTTCGTTATATTCTGTATGATTTTAAGGCAGTTGTTGAATTTTGAGCCTTTGAAGAAACTTTGTGGTCCTTCCTCTTTTTCTAATGAAATCTCATTGTGTGCAGAATTGTGTGTGATGATGAAAAATATCTGATGGGTTTAAGGATTTTGCTCAATCTGCATGTAGTCTTTCCAGAGACTTTTGAAGGTTCCTGTGGAAGGACTTCCTGCATTGCTTGTACAGCTGGGGATCAGGTCGAACAGCAGCGTTTGATTTTCACTGCACTGATTTGTTATTGTGTAGGGATGATCGCACCTCTCTGCTTTAATTTCCTCACGTAATCCACTGAGCTCTGGAAGATACTGTCACATTGCCCCCACACTCGTCTCAGAGCAGAACTTTTAAAGAACACTTCAGCAAAATCACAAGACCGAAGAAAATGAAAAGCAAAAATCACAAGTGAGAGTTTCATTGGCAAGATAGATGGCCTGATGCACAATGCACAATGCACTGTGTTGCTGTTAAAATCCTCAGGGTTGTCCAAAAATTGCTGGAACAGCTGAACCAGCTCAATCTGTTTATCATGGTTGGCGCCCAGCAGGCATCGAGTTGAAGTTCACCTCTCTTAAGTGTCCATGACAGTCTTCTGTCGCATAATTCGTCCGACAGCGGAGAAACACGACTGCAAGATTCACAAAAATACTCTATCTTGTCATCTTTAATATTTAATGCTTGTTGGACATTACAAGATTTGAGTTGTATGAATGACTAACCTGAGGGATTGATTTTTTTTAAATACTCCCCGATGCAATAATGGCAGCAAGCCAGTGTATGAATGAAGGAAAGTAGCACAAATAGTGCTGCAAGCAACGACGTGTGGAGGGATGTGGTGGTTGAGATGAGGGTAGAGGTGCTGCAGACGTCCACACAGAGGACCAGAGGGACAGAGTCCAGACAGACACCGAGTGGCAGACAGACACAATCACCTGAAAACAAACAATTCCACCCTTTGGCACAGGAGGCTGGTGGGGAAAGGGGGGAGCGCTTGGTTGGGGATCCTGGAGAAATGTCAAGTTAAGCATACATCAATGGAGGCAAGGCAGGGCTGTCATGGAGCATTAATGCAGCGCGCTTGATGTTTTAGTAATGAGGACATGCTGTACACAGTGGCAAAGACGCAAACAAGTGCCGGCGAGGCATGGACGATCAACCGGAGAATCAGACTAACAGAGGGAATCAGAAACAAACAGACAGGATGACTGGAGGAAAAAAAGCAAACAGCAAGTCAAACAGTCACAAACAGTCAAACAGTGGAGGCCTGCAAAGACTTTCTGTCCGGAGAATATCCCGTATTTACAAGATGTTACACTGTTTTATTAGCATGAGTATTATTACTGATATGTATCCTCTTTTAGGTGTAAATGTTTTAAACTCTTTTGAACTCCACGTTTGGATTTACTCGATTACTGTGTTGGACTTCTTGTGGAGACTTAATGTTGTTCTTCCACTGATGATACTTTCTTTATCCTTTCATGAAGGTCAATAACCGATCGTACAGGTGGTCTATTGTGAACCCAGTTTCCCTGTTACTGTACTAATACTTTTGTTCTAACTCCTGTTTATGGAATCTCGTTATTTTCTGATTTATAATCAATATTTAGGGCTGCAACTAAAGATTATTTTCATTGTGGATTATTCTACCGATTATTTTCACGATTCATCATTTAGTCTATGAAATGTGGGATAAACGCTCATCAGTTCTGCAAAGTGACGTCTTCAAACAGTCCAAAACTCCCAAACTCTTCATTTACTGTCAGAAATGACAAAGGAAAGCAGCAAATCCTCACGTTCAAGAAGAAACAAACAAAATAGGTGTCAATAAATGTCCTTTTAAAAGACGACTGTACTAATGGTTGCAGTCTTACTAATGTTTTAAATTTAATGTGAAGTGAGTTTAGCTTGTTGCATAGCTGTGCGTGCACAGTACCTACACGTTTCTGCTCTGACGGTAGGTTTTTACCCTGCAGCCCCCGAACTGCTCTTCAATGATGCCTGAGCTGCCAATTTTCTGGAAATCTGATATATAATTGATCCCTAAATGCCTCTTCAAACAGCAGGACTTTGACGAGCTGGCAGCACTCTTCAAATCAATGTCTGTATGATCAGAGGTTCAACTCATGGTGTTATGATATCACACACCATCAGTATAAACCATTGTTCATCTTTTTGCTGTGAAAAGTGTTATTTCTTTGCAGTGTCCTATACAGTATTATTTCTTTTTCTATGTCTTCTGCAGGTATTCACTTTATTTCCCGAAGTGCTGCCGACACGTCACTCTGGGCCGTGCAGTATTTGCAAAAAAACCCCCCCAAAAACAATTGTGTTGACAAAATGGAGTCTAGCCAAGTAAAAACTCTTTCCTTCTATTCATTAAATTTGTTCACTCTCCCAGACAGCAGCAGCAGCCATTGGAGTGTCAGCTCATCCCGTTATCTCCACATCAGATTCACTATAATTTTCACTTCAGCTCCACTTGACTCATCTCGGATCTGTTTGTGCCCCCTCACAACTGCCTCTTCATTCACTCTAAAAACACCATTAAACTCTTCCACAGTCACACTTTCAGTCTCTCACTGCACTTCATATAAACGTATTAAGACAAGAAGATCAAACTGTAAAACTTTTAAATTGAATCAGATTTGAGTGTGTGGGGGGGATTCAAAACCACACTAAGAAAGCAAATGAAACGGGCTGAAAGGATCAACTACAGCTGACCTAAGATGATTTCTTTTTTTAAATTTTGGATGAAAACAGTCTCAAAAGAGTACATGATGTAAAGAAAAGTTGGATTCAATAGAAAATTACGAGTCCAATGAACAGTTGGGAGTGAAACACCTGCCGGGTGTTTGTAACAGGACATTTTATGAACTAGCCACAGGGTCAGTGGTGGTGGAGGAGGCGTTACATCAAACGTTATAGACATATTCTTCAGTTTAAAAGGGACCTGGAACAACCAGATAAGTGTGAAGTCTGTACGATACAAAAGCAATTTAATATGATGCAGTATGGGTTTTTCTACAGAACACATTTTGTAATTCATAAAGATATGTTGTTGTTGACCCAACAATGTTAAATGTGTTTACACCAGAACCAGAACTCCGTTTCCATACATCCTGATATCAATGAATCTGTGAGTGGAGACAGTTTGGTGTTTTCCTGACCTTGAAATTCTGTTCAGTAAAACACCAGCATAGCAAAAAATGCATCCAACCGAAACACACCACGCTGTACCACACTACATGCCAAGTCCTCCCAACAGCAGCCACAATTTAAATGAGCACTTTTACTGATGAATCGTGGCTGCACCCAGAAATCCAACTGTTTATGCAATGCATTATGCAAATAGTGCAACGTGCTGTATTCGGCATTTGGAGAGGACTGCGGATGGTTCCTAACAAACGGCTGTAATGTTTGTATGCAGACCAGCTGTTTTAGATCTAGCATCTAGGAACAGACCACAAGCAGTGCATATCAGTAGTGAGCACTGACCCTCACTTCCTCTTCTGTTCTGTGTTTTTGTGTAATCTTAATCTTAACTGGCAATGGCTTTCTCTCAAGTGAGTCCAAGTCTTTCAAAGCTACAAGTCTCACGTCTGCGTGCCAGCAGGCTCTCGACTGATCGAGCTAATTCAAAAGCGCGCCCTTGATGTGAGACGGAGGACAAACTTTGTGACTCTCTTCTCCAACTCCATTAAATAAACATTGAATGTTACACTCGCACCACGCTCCGGCTGCAGCTGACAGTGAAACTGTGTCACATTCAAAGGGCACGGGAACTTTCAAACTGCAGCCGCTAAATCTGTGCATGAAAATGACAAGACGGAGCTGACAAAGCAGTTTTCTGTTTATAGGTGCAGCCTTCGGTTTGGGAATACATACCTAGTTAATGTTTCAGCCGGAAGGAGAGGTGTGTGCTTATGTGTGTGTGGCGGGTCTTAGAGCAGCCCCTCTTCTGTAAAATCTTAAATGCATATGTTGTTTGTGCTCTATTTTAGGAGGCTCTACATTTCATCAACCTGTAAAAAACCCCAGTAACTCTACAGTGAAGCCAGGAAGGAATGTGAACTTTTATTTTAGCTATAGTTTACAGCACACTTCTGAAACTGCACAGCCAAACATGAACAAGCTGGCAAGTGGACGTTAAAGAAAGTGCAGATGTTTCACAGTGCTGAGGTGAGCTGCTGTTGTTGCTTATGTATTCCATGACAGATTAATATTTGATTCTTCCTTGCAAATAATTCTGCATTGTGAAACATGAAAGACACATCTCAGGCACTCCGAGTACTAAATATAAAAAAGAAGTCTTTAATATTGCACGGCTGACACCATCACGTTTTGGCTAAAGGCCTTCAGTAGGATGTTTTAAAGTAGAAAACAAACAAGATTCTTCCCAAAATACAACTTTTATTAGAATGTTGTCTCTAGAAATGCTGAGGTGCACCTGAGCAAGGCACTCAATCCTGAGCCACTTCAGCAGAGCTGTGTGTCACATACAGTGACCAGACATCCCGGTTTCTCTGGGATTGTCCCACTTTAGAGCTGGGTGTCCCGAGTTGTGACAGATATCTGTGAATTTGTGAATCTGTGTATTCTTTATAATATTATACTTACGTAGCACTTGCAAAGACTCATTACTGCGTAACCCAATATAAAAGCATGAACAGTGCAGCACAGGTCTAAATTCAACACTGATGTGTCAGTATGTGTGTCAATCAATCCGTGTGTCGTTGTCGAGGTGGTTGCTAGTGTGAGTCCTTAGCAGGCATGATAGTGACGCTGGCGGCTCTTTCTGTCAGTACGGTTGGATGTCATGCCGAGTCGGTCTTTTCTGAAGCTCACTCCTTCCTTCGTAAAAGGCTCTTCAACGGAAATGTTGCGTTCGTGTGTTGAAGGGTGTGCTCGGCGGTTTGCTAAGCGCTGAAATAATTTTCCCCCATCCCCATTTAAAAATGTGAAGATATGATCAGCCTCAATTTATAAATGTGTGAATGTGAAAGCTCAATGTCCCTGTGTGTGTGTGTGTGTGTGTGTGGGGGGGGGGTATATAAAAGGTTAAACATAATTAAACATGCAAATGACCCATGCAGTGTTTGTTTTAAAGGCACACTCTGAATGTATTATAGCAAAGCACTAGTGGATGAGAAGTGCATAGAGGCCACGTCATCGTACATAAAGGAGACGCAGTCTTCTTATAGGAAGTTTTAAGGGAATAAGCACATTTTTTAGTTAAAATCGAACGCGTTGCTTTTGTTTATTTTAAAATGCGGTGTGATGCTGAAGCATGTAAACTACTCCCAGGATCTTGGAACACTTAATATTGATTTGTAAGATGTTTGAGCCACTCAGCAGGCGAACACTGACGGACCGATGACCAGTCCCTCCTCTTTCACGTTGTGCCAAGCTTTTACTAAGGGTGTAACAATAGGTGTTGCTCAGCTTGGTGTTGCTCAATAGAAAGGCGAATCAAACATCTGTTACATTCAGGATTTGTTGAGCAAATCTGTGCCTTTCTCCTTCACACACCTGGTTGTTTGTTGTCGGTCTTGTTGTTGTTGTCGTGAAGCACTGGTACCAGCACCTGCTGAGAAAACACTCCGAAAGGGTCACACATGTTAGAATCAAATATTGTACTAATTTTGGAGTATTATGGAAAACACAATATCTAACACCTCATCTTTGTTGTGTTAAATTAGGATGCCACTGTAACATGTCCAAGACGACTGCATCCATTATTTTTCTCTGAGCATTTCATGCAAGTAAGTACCTGAAACAGGGGAGTGATTTCAGTTCTGGTTTTGGTGACGGCTGTAGGTGCAGATCCGGAGTAGCCGAGCCATGAGAGGAGCACAGCTGCAGGTCACCAGGCTGATGAGCAGCCTGACGAACATGCCAGTAAGCACGAGGTCCAGCTCTGGGATCTGCAGTGAGGCTGTGACTACGAGCAGAAACAGGACGTGTAGCAAGCGGGACAAGAAGCCCGGGGAAGTCAAACTGAGGACTTGAAGTGGGGAAGAATTTTGTTTGATGTTTTAATTTGTGCTCAAATAAAGCAGATGTGTACCCTGCCCCCCCCACCCTGTGGGATCTGTCCCAAAAAGCAGGTTTGCGTCAGGTGATCTGGATGACTTAGCTGAATAAAACCCAGAGCCCCCTCCACAACTGACTCGATGGTTCAGTTCCATTGATCTGCTTTAGTTCCAGGGTCCTGGTGTTGTGCACGCTGCCTCACTGTCACGCATTGATAGGACAGAGTCATTATTATGTTATAGTTTTAACACTTGCGTTTTCTACGGTGAAAACAACATTCTTCACATTACATGGTCTTAATGGTGTGAAAATGTTGGTGTGTGGAGAGTTAATAAAAATGTATCCGTCCCACTAATGTTTGCACTAACTAACATCTAATTATTCAGTATATAATTAAATTAGAGTATACATTTGGAGGCAGCTTTTGTAGATCTACTGTCTCTGACTCTCTGGGTATCAGTGCATGTATCTCAGTCTACCTCTGTATGCATTCACAATAAAGAACAATAAAGAAAGGTGTGTGTTGGTGAACTGGTCATTTGATGATGCAGAAAAAACGAAGGAGCGTGGAGGAAGTAGATCATCTGCTAAAAAGTTTAGCAGGAAGTCTCCGTGATTAACAAATCCCACCGGAGACATCAACTTTCCACCGCGGAAGAAAAAGTTTGGCCGGCCGAGGAGCCGTGACACACTTTCAGCTCGCCTGTCCTCGTTGTACAGTGCGGCCCGGCAAGACAAGAGTGTCGCACAGCGCACAAGATTATTAGGTAGCAGCCCTTCTGCCATCTGTTCAACTACCCAACAGAAAACTACAAAGGTGTGCACAGACTCCTTCCACCCTGCCAGCTCTGTTTAACTCTGACTGAACGCCTTGGCTTGGATCCAGCATTGACCCCGAGGCCCTTGAGAACCAGAATCCGACGTTTTCTCTGCAATGCACCAGAGTGGAGCAATTAAAGATATTTGTAGCAGCAGCTGCATGTTGTCTTTGGTGCCATGGTGGGCTTTACATTAGTAGTGGTGGTGCTTTATTTGTGTGGTGCTATCTATTTCTGTATGTTGACATGGTAATAAAGTAGAATCTGAATCTGTCACCGTATTGTGCTGAGCTCCACTGGATGGTCTCATTATAAATATGCCTGTAGCAAGCAATATGCTGTTAAACTTTGTTTAGAGTCGGACGGATAAAGTCAACAACAACAACACATTGTGTTGAAAATGATAAAATAACATGAGATGCTTTTTTCTTGTGGAGGCCTTTTTCCAAAGCACTGCAAAGCAGAGAGTGTGCATTTCCAGCACGGGTGGAATCAAATTTTGCCGGTGTTCCTCAACTCACTGAGCTGAAGGATGAGAAACTCTGCGAGAGGAGATCAGGCGTTTGGGTTTGCTTTTGTAGAAAATTGATCCAAGCTGCCCTAAAATTCTCCATTCAGACAGAAGCAAACGTCTTGACGTTGTCCATCGGGGTTTAATCTCATTAGGACAAACACAAGCGTCTTGCTGTAGATTCCCAAAGACGTTTAGCCTCTGATCGGAGGTCCGGGGTCATGACCTCTACAGTGTCATTCACACACTGAAAGCTGTGGAGGTCAACAGCAACAACAAGTGTTGTGTTTAGTGTTTAGTGAGGACGAGCCAAAATGGAGACGTTCTGAAGTGTCAACATAAACTACCAGCGGTTAATTCAACGTTAATAGCAAATTACAACTCTTGTTTTTAGAACAGCTCCACCTGGTGGTCGGTCCAAGCATAGAAATCTCTGCTCTTACTTTTCTCCATTGCTGTTCTTCGTTCAAAGTATTTCCTGCAACTAAGCAACCAACCACAGAGCAGACAATCTGCTTCCTGTTTATGTGAATGGTGATAAGACGCTCGTGTGGACGGAGATCGTTTTCATTTTTAAACAGAAAACATAGTATTTTAGCATTTAGCAAATGGAAGATAAGGTGTCTGCATGCTGCTCATTTAGCTCAGTACTATGGGATATAGCATTGCTATGAAGTCATATTGTTCAGAGCAGAGGTGGCGCCATGTGGCATCCAGGCCATGAAACAAGTCCAACACGATGATGCAGGTTGGCAATAGTTGCATGTAGATGACAGAATCCGTTATCCCATGTAGTCATGGCCTTGAGGAGGTTTGCACGGTGACAAATATCCTTCGGCTGCTGTAAATCTACTGAATTTATCCATCCCTGTTTCCCCTTGTCACATTCTTCCATTTCTTTTTTTTCCTGTGTTTCCTCTCACCTCCTTTCGTTGTATATATTCCTCTTCCTCTTCAACTCTTCTTCATTCTCCTCAATTTCATTTCGTCTCTCTCCATTTCTTGTCCTGCTCCTCTCGTCTTCCTGTCCCTTTCCCTCGACTCATCTCCGCTTTCTATTTATTCTCCCGTCCTCCCCCATCTCCTCTGCCTTCTCTCATCTCTTCCTTCTCTATCTTTTTTCTTCCTCTTCTCCTTCCACAAAAAGAAAAGAAAATCCATCAGAAGCCTGTGATGTTGAAACACCAACCTGCCGCAGAGTTACATAAATCAAACGCTCTGCCCGTGTCAAAAAGAGAAAAAGAGCTCTCCCCTCTTTCTTCAAAGTGGAAGAACAGCTTTCAGCACTGTAGTGGCTACAGAGGTCAATTATGGTTGGCCATCAATTTTACACACACTTAAATGGAGTGCCGGTACAGGTCGTAAAACACTCCCATCTGCTACATACATCCGTCATCTTTATAACGGCTGGCGCTGTCACTCGCTTCCTACATTTCTCCTCCTCCGGCCCACATTCTCAGCCGCCTCTGGACATTTGGGGATTTGAAAAGATGGATAGAGAAAAAAAGAGGAGAGAGATAATTTTAACTTTGAACATTTTCACACTCAGAATTATTTTCTTGTCTCTTACAAATGTGTTTATTTAGTCCTATCTTCCCTTTTTGTTTCAATCTCACTCTACTTATTCCCTCACAAATCCACCCATTCATTCGTCTTCTCTTACTTATTTTTTCATTTTTGATGACTTTATTAATCCCCAAGGAGAAATTGTAGTTTTGCAGTTGTAAAAAGGAACAATAAATAGAATCGGCATAACAAGAAAATACAATTACCAAGGAGGTTCAAATATATCTGTCTGTACAAATCAGTATGCTGCCTCTGAGAGGACATGTTATATATTATTATACCCACTCACTGCCGTATGTTCCTCCTTACTGACTCTTACTCGTGACTCATTCACTTAAAGAATGCGTTTATTGACATTTTAGCTGTAAGTGGCAAATCTGTTGAGTGCCTGAATAAATTAAAATATGTTAACTTGCACGCCGTCTTTGTCACACACTTGCACAGTGCAGAGTGAGTTGGCGGAGGAGAGTGCATTACTAATATTGGCTGTGGTTCTGTCTCTGTTCGGCCGTGACTACGCAGTGCTGCAGCTCCTCTGGACACATCCTGAGTAATGGCTTTGGACCAGCTACGTAACCCAGAGAGAAACAACTGAATTACATTTACCTGGAAAGCTTTGGTTCTTCTAGTTTTCTACCATTTTTGTGGAGTTTATTCTACTTATATTTTTAATCAAAGAGACAGTTTTGAAAAGGTTATTTATGTTAATAACTTTGTAAGTAACACAGGAAGCCCAGCTGCTAGGAGGAACTCAAATCAGACAAGCTGTTGCAGTGGAAAATACAATTTAACTACTGTTCCCTCGTACTGTTGCGGTCTGCAAGGGTCTGTCAGCCAGACGGAAATATGTAAATACTGTTTGTTTACATGCGTTTGTAGAAATCCAACATGAACACCAATACACACATAAACACATTATAATGAAATTGGTTATCATGCTTCCATACATCTACCAAAACAACTGAAAATAAGGTCTAGATTTGTGCATTGTTAATGCAGCAACCCTGAACTTTAGACTCGGCACTGAGATGATGCTGTTCTTGCACGTTTCACTACAAACTTGAAAATAAAATCACCCTGCCAGCACCTTTTAGCTCGCTAATTAACACATCATATCTTATTTGTTCAATTCGCAAATCCTCTTGGCAACAAAAGTGAATACGCTTGTTTCCCAAAATAATTTTCCCAAATAATCCAAAGTGATCCAGATCAAGTTCTGTTGGGCTTGATCTCGATCCAAGTCCTTCATTATGGGGAACCTGCCAATTGTGCATCCAATCAGATACTTATATACACTTCAGTGTTGATGTGCCAACTAAATCTGACACGCAGCATCCACCAGCTACTTGATGCCAAATACCACCACATAATAAAGGTCCCGGTTCAAAAATAATGCATTTTGTAAGCTTCAGATGTTGATATGATATGAATGAAAGTCTCTCTGGGAGAATGAAACTCCTCAAACTGTTTGGAGATTTTACGAGTAAATCAAACGTAAACTGCAAATGTGGAGGGGGCATGAATAGGATTTTGAAAAGTGCTGAAATTATACACCTGCCAGGGAGTTAAACTCCACCTGTCAAAGCCTGACGGAGACGTAATCTCATCTGCAATTGATCCATCGCTGTCTAGATCACCTGTCAATAAATGTCATTCACAATCTCTTCTCCTTCCTTCCCCTAATAGTGCTTTCAGCTTTGAATTATTTAACACAAAGTCTCTGCCCAATAAATCTTTTATCTTTTACCTTGACTTCAATATGCTTTTAATACGACTGCTGAAACCCATCATGGTGAGTGAGACTGAAGATTCTGGGCATTTTAAATGTTCTGTTGTCCTTTTGATAGCTTCTCTTTTGAGTCCGATCCGCTGTGTGTCCCCGTAAACACGGTCAAAGTCAAACAAAACTCTGTTTCTCAGTGTTGGCTGCCTTGATAATACCAACATTGTTTTAATTTAGTTTGGTTTGGTCAAAAGTCGTCAGGTATCGAACTGAAAGATGGGATAAATCTGGTCAATAACATTGGTGAAATCAGCAAGCAAGGCGAAACGTTTTGGAAGGTTTTGTTTCGAACTGAGCCGGGCTGACTCTTTCCAGTCTCTATGCTAAGCTAAGCTAAGCTAAGCTAAGCTAACCTAACCGACTGCTGGCTGAAGCTTCATATTTAGAGTTGTATCATGATGTATCGTCTCATCTCAGTCAGAGCAAGAAAGAAAAATAAGCACGTTTCCAAAACCTGTGAAACCATTCTTTTAAATTAGTTTAAATTAGTAAATTAGACACCAGGTGTCGCCTCATCATCTCCTGCAAAGTATTGAGCAGATTTCATTTTTTAATTTGACAGAATGAACTGTGCTCCTGTTTTCTTTACTTCTCACAAAGCACCGCTGAAATTCATTTCTGAGTGTTGCTGATTGTCTTTGCGTAGTTTACTGACGTCACCTTACAGTGTTTTTAGCACTCTAATCCTCACACGAGGACATCTCATGGCCATTTGGACCCTCCAACATGCAAAAGTTACAACTTGAAACCTGAGCAAGAACTACGAGGAAGAGAATAGGAGCGCTTACTTGTCCCTGTAGATCCCTTTGGTACAGCAGATACATGGAAAGAGATGCGGAGAAGCCAGATGTTGAATCATTCATGTGCTTGTGTTTGACTCTCCAGTCTGCGGAGGGAGACAGTCGAGCTTCTACTGTGGGAAAGTGGTGGAAGATGCACTTTCTCTCGCTTTTCTTTCTCTTGGTGCTGCTGTTGCTCACTTCTAAATTTAACACTTACTTGTGTATCTTTCTTAGATACTGTAGATACAGAATATTTTATTCTGGGTGCACAAAATAAACCAAGTCTTGTACAGGTACTCTGTCACTTGTCCCTGAATACAATTTCACATCCGTCAGTGTTCGGCTTTACGGAAATTTTGAAAGTAATCAGACAACCAGTCGTGTGATTTTGGCACAGTTCACCACTTGGTTCGCTGCTTCACAGTGCTCTGATGTTTAAGTTTAAATCTAAATAGAGATTCTGAGGCGGGTTGCAAGATGAACAAAACCACTTCTCTGGTCCATTAAATGTATTTTATTTGTGCCTTTTTTTAGTTTTACCTCATTAGCTCTCCAAACATTCATCGAAATGAAACAATCTAAGGGAGAATTTACAGGAATATGTAATCTGGTGGTCGTGAGTTGACTTGTATTGTTTTTAAAGGTTCACAAGAAAAGAAGTTTGGGCACCACTAACGCAGATAATCACATATTCTGCCTTTAGTTATTCACTGTGTGTTAGTGATGCCCAGTTTGCTTTTGCATCTACTATGACACCATATATTACAGTCAGTATCGATTGCGCTATGGGTGGTCAGCCACAAAATGTATTGACTTACCTCTTTCTCTCTGGAGAGCTCTTTTTCTTCATCACTGCTGCCACTGAAGGCGGTTAATGAATTGCTGATGAGTCAGAAAGTCTCAGAAAGTCATTTTACATGATAACAAATGTGATGACTTGATATGACCCACAGGCATCAGCAGACACGTGTGTGTTTCCTGCTGATGCTCTTCCTGTCTGTCTTGTTTTGGGTCTGTTTTGCCTTGAGTCTGGTCTGCAGCAGTGAAACGCATGATATGTGGGATTTAGGTCAGGTTACAACATAAACAACATTGTGGTTGGATTGTCTGAGAATCACAATCACTTTCTGCTGCATTTGACTAAAACCAGTTCAAGCGTTGAACATCCTTAAACACCCTGAAAGCCAAAAGTCAGCATCTTATTATCACTGTTTCACTTCAAATCCAGTCTGCTGGAGTCGAAACAACTGCAATGCTGTCCACTGTTCATTTGGGCTACCTTTGGAAATCTTAAATGGCCCATACATTTCATCTCATAAAATATGGATGCACAGAAGAAGTGTCTCTCTCTTGTCACATTTATGCGTGGAACATCTGGTGTGTTAACGTCGCCAGACAAACTTTCTGCTTATCTGCAAAGCAAAACAGCAGCTTTTGGAGACAGACATAAAACAATGTGACAAGGTGCTGGCGAACTGAAGCTCATCGTTACTTTGCACAGTCCCACGCTCTTGAAATGAACTCTCCCAAGTGCTGTCCCACTTTCCCTCCTGCAGCAGAGGTGTCCGATCGCTTCACTTTGCATTGTGGAGTGTTTTCATCCACCATGTCAACCATGTCGGCTAAATGTCTGACCTCTGACCTCTTTATATTATGGACCGCCGGGTCTCAGATGCAGTCATAACAGACACTTTATGTAACTCTGCTATTGTGCTTCAACATAAAAGCACCAGCACACTTTTCTTTTAATCTTTTTTCTCACACTTTATTGAACAATCTGACTCAGAGAAGGTAATGTAGCCTCCTGAAGGCTCACTTGCCTCCTGCAGCTCTATTAGATAATAACACTGTTTTCAACAAGACACAGGAACAAGTGGTCAAGCAATAATGAGAAAACAGAAGCTGGGCTTAAATGCCCGCCTTGTTGACAGGTTAAAGGCAAAATATTCTGCAATCACATTTCCTCCCACTGTATGTTTAGCAACAGCTGCAGTTTAGCTTAGCTTAGCTTTAGCTTAGCACAGTTTGTCGTTATGTCTGTCCTCCTGTCTCAGGTCTCTGGTTGTGGGTTGAAAGATTTGCAACAGGACAAGTCGGTCGGTAGCTATGAGTCCTGTTCCAGCTGCTGGCTGTGTTTTATATCTTGAATTATGCATGAGCACAATTATAGCGAGTTACTTGCTGTAGTTGCATATTTAGTATTAATGAAACGGTGAAAACATGAAAACATAAAAACAGATGACCAGCTGACTTTGCTTCGAGCTGATAGGCTGTTGAAAAGATGTAGCGAGCTAATTAGCCTCCTTGAGTCGAGCTGAGACGGGTCAGATCACACCTCTGCGATGCTCTGAACCGGTTCAGTCTCGTTGTGGATCTTTGGTCTCAGGAAGAGGTCTTCTGGGCGAATCTGCAGGACAAGAAACTGTTTGTCAGATTGTCAGACTTTGGCAGAAGTTGTACAATGAGACAATGTGACAGTAACCGTAAGATCAAGAGGAAGGATAGGAAGTAAACATGTGACGTTGCTTGTGCTGTGAGTGTAATCAATTTCCATGCTGTATATCTCCGCCAAGCCAAGCTAACATATACACAGCACAGGCTAAGAAGGTTTTTGGCAACTCGAGTCAAAACAAGGTAGAGTTCCTTTTCGGTTAAATCCACTGTGTACATGAAATGCAGCCAGAAGAACAAAAAGACCCAGCTGGAAGCGGAAACCGTGAAAACAAGAGCTCATTACTAAAATAAACACTCTGTTCTCCTCTTCTGCGTCCTCTCTCGTCTCTCCTCTCCAATCACTTTCATGCATGAACACCGGCGAGGCTTTGTTCTCTTCATTTGAGCGCGTTGTTTGTGCGTTATTGAAGATAAAAGTTAGGAAGGCTCTCCGTGCCTCCCGAGGGCTTCGCTCCAAAGTGTTTCTCAGGCAACCTCATTTAGTGGTGGTAAAAGCCCGACAACAAAAGACATGAACTATAATCTGCAGCCAGATGAAGAGGTGGAGAGCTGATGGAGAGAGAAAAAGATGAGAGCTGGTGTCGATGAGCATGTTGAACTCCACAGAACCTTGTTCTTGCTTCGTGTTTTAACTCTCAGGAAACAGAAAAGACGTTTTATTGTCTTGTACATGATTTCGTCTCTGACACATAAAGATTTTTCTGTGCTGATATTGTCTCGTCCCTGCTATGGAATAATATTAACTTGAAATGATTTTGAGCACTCGCATTAGCAAGCAAATGATTTTAACATGACATTTTGATTCAGTTCCACATAAATATGCATGCATATACTGATTGTTATTGTGTTTATAAAGTGTTATGACCTCATTTACACCACGTATTAAAATATAACTTGCATCCACACATCTTATGATAAAAAACAAAGTTACAACCATCAGACAAACTTTATTATCCCTCGAGGAGAACTTGTGCTTGTGTTTGATGGATATTAAATGTTTTGGTGCCAATGTGGCACAAAAAGTCAGTCATTTGTAGTTTAAATGGTGTTTTAATGTTGTGAGAGAGTAAATACTTAAATACTATTATTTATCTTTGCTGATATTGTTTAGACTTGGTCTATTATGTATGATGATGTATCTTCTGATACTGACTGCAGGCCGATACTTACCTAAATGACACAGCTGCCCACCAGATTCACAGGGGAATCCCAAAATAAATCTCTGTGCCAAAGCTGGTCAGAATAGCCTACATATAAAAAATGATATACACAGCAGAAGAACCTTCTTTTCCATGAGCTGCTGTACTTGATCCAAATACAAGAGGTCCTGGTTTAAAGCTCAGTTGAGCATAAATTATTGATATGATATAAATCAAAGTTGCCGACTCCTGAAATCGACGAGAAGCAATCTCCTAGAGTGTTTTTACTAGAGAAGACGTATCGCTCTGTTGGCACTGTGGGTACTACAGAAAGACTACGTCCATTACAAGTGGCGTTACAGAGTGGAGCTTCTATCCTTTTATAAATGATCTTTGGCTGCAGAGAGCAAATAAACCCGACGACAGCAGAGTTTAATTTTCATCACGTTTATGACGGAACAAACCTTAATTACCTCAGCCAGCTCATATGACCTGCCACCCAGACTTTAGTCATTTTAGTCGAGGAAAAGCCAAGTTTTGTCCACGGCTCTCAGATAATTACAAAGAGAGAGCAGCTTAGAGAATCTGTGTCAGAACTGAGGTGTCACTAGTGCACTAGGCACAGTAGAGTAAAGAAAGGATCTGCATTTGGAGGCTTATTTGAGGCATTAAAATATACCCAGACCTGCTTGATGCTGCTGCCTGGGATCGGCTCAGGACATGAGTTAAGTCCAGTTTATTATAACAATATTATTATAACGGTCTGTGTTGGAGTTCACAGGAAGGGTTGTCTTTATCTGCACAAGCGGAGCAGTTCAGAAACCACTTGTCTAAATGCTATTTCACAAACTACAGAACCAACGATTACTACTGAACTACATGGCCAAAAGTCTGTGGACACCAGAACATATTGATACCTGATAGTTAAACATTTAATTCCAAAAACAAGGGCTTTAATCTGCTGCTATAACAGCCTTCAGTCTTCAGGCTTTCCACAAGACTTTGGTTCCATTCAGCCACAAGAACATCAGGAGGTCGGTCACTGATGTTGGAGGAAAATGCTTCGTGTTGCTGGGAAAACCGTTTCTTTATATATCGGGCTTTGTGCATTGTCATGTTGAAACAGGAAAGTGCCATAGAGTTAGAAGAACTCTTGTGTGAAATATCATTGTATCCTGTTAACATACGTCCCCTGGTTTTTCCAGTTTTTGTATGTAATAAGTGTAAATTATTAAGAAAACACTGAAAACTATTGAGTTTTTCTCACGAAAATAGAAAAACAAACTGCACAAAATGGTCTTCAAAACTCATAAGTTTAACCCAATCTTCCAAATACACACACACACACTCATTTCTTGCACTTTCGTGTGTCTCTCTCTGTCAATGAGGCTGAATGCATCTGCAAGATCACACAGAATTGATTAAGAAAGCACCATCTTGCCACTGATGAATTCTTAATGGGTTTCAACGCCTCCGGGGAGCCACCGCATGTGTCTGCTGGCCTATAAACAGAAAGCCAGGAAGAGGTTGGGGAACGCACACGCACACACACATGCACACACACTGGTTTGTAATAGCATATCTGGAATGAATCGTGAGAGCACAAGATCAGAAGTTAGGCTGACTTGATAAATGTTAACGACATTATGTTGAGATAAGGATCAAGACCCTGGATTGAAAAGCGCTGAATCGGCTGAAGTGAAAGAGCCCCGAGATATAATTATTGTGTCAGCTCAAGAGACTATATCATAAAGTCATGTGATATTCAATTAATAAAGGCCTCGGGAGGAAAATCAATGCAATCGTGGCGACTGGAAGGGATCATAAATCGATGGCAGAAGTCCACGGCGCTCCTGCTGGACCGTAACACGTCTGTGTTTAAGGACAGAGTCTCCACGGAGACGGGCTCCGGCGGCATTAACACACAGACCATTAAACACCAATTACAATCCAATTACTACACAATGACATCATCAAGAGGAGCCTCCTCGTCGGGGGAATCGATGCGTGTCAGTCACCATAGAGATGCTGAAACTATCCGGGTGTCGTCGGGGAAGGTGACACCATGACAACGACGATAGATAGAGGAACGTCTGCATCCTGCCAGAAACCAGGTGATAAAAAGCAGTGAGGTATATTACTCCTCTCTGGGGATACGTACGTGTGTGTGTGTGTGTGTGTGTGTGTGTGTGTGTGTGTGTTTTCATATCTATCACTGTTGGCGGGTTTGATTGTACACA